>JABUQX010126326.1:40000-47858 GCA_015478945.1 Trachelipus rathkii
GACATAAGAATGGAGAGTTGTAGGTGTCTGATCGGCTTAGATTATGATATATATTTGAGTTAAGGTTCAGTGTTATTGGCATGTCAATATGTAGAATATATAATATAACGCTCCACTTGCTCATTTGATTTCGTTATAATTATAATAATCTCATATATAGTTAAATATTTGAGCAATAGTACATATACGGGTAATTTGGCATCATATTGCATTGAGGTTTTATTAAATGAGTAACACTTATGAATATATAAGAATTTAATAAAATTAAATAGTCATATGAATTTTAAAGTTTCTTACGTTATATATATATACTATATATATATATAATATATATATATATTATATATATAATTCTATATATATATATATATTATGATTAATATTAATATATATATATATATTAATATATAATAATTATATTAATATATATATATATTTAGTTGTATAATAATGCTAGGATCATCCGCGGAGCACCCGCACATTATTAAAGATATCAGCTAATCCGTCATTACTAGCATCTCAGCGCTAATTTGCCCTGCTACGGATATTAGTTTTATAGCTACGGTATATATTGTTTATTATATTATGTGATCGAGATTTGATATTTAAAATAGAATTTTATAATTATTAAATACTTATAATAGATGATATCGGTAAATATGAATTATGGAATAATATGTATAATAGTAGTTGAAGGCTATATATATCTATATAATATAAATACGGCTTGAATATATATTCCATATCTTATAATGTTATCAAAGACATTCCAATCTCTTTCAAATGTACTGCATAATTAATATGTATGGAAGATAATATTGGTATACTCAATAAGATAATACTTCTTGCATTATTCGTTACGCCAGTTATCGTATTATCCAGTTTAACATTCGGTTATTATATAATATTTATGGAATATAAAATAGATATATATATATATATATATATCTACCTAATTGACTACTTATTAAAGCTATTGAAATATACATTATTGAAGTAAATATAATCATATACACCTAATAAAAAATCAGCGCCTATATACAGCTTCTGTCTTATCTTCTTACTGTATATAAATAAAATCAATTAATACTCATATATGCTAAGTATAAATAATTATACTTAAAGAAATTATCATTACTTACATAAATAATATTTGATGAGTTTATTATAAAATAACGGTATATAGAGATAGATAGTAATTATATAGTAGAGAGTTATAGATAAAAACTGACTTGGTTACTTATGGAAAATTATAATGACCTTCAAACTAATTGTACAACTTACTTTAGTATATTCACTGTATATAAAGCGAGTTTTTTTGTTTCGATATATTAGAACAAAGTTAATGTTACTTTGTGTTGCTAGTTAGTGAAAAATCATTCCTAATCCTAACAGTACACTATATATTTAAACTATATAAAAAAAACTTCCCAACTGAATAATAACAAAATATTATTAATCACTATGAATCTCACCTACCTTCCTCGCCAAGTAAATCAATAACAGAGTTCACTGGGTATAAGTAAATATCTAACTAGTCCAGTTATAGTTAGAATGAATAAATATACACATCGACTACTATACAATAAAGATGTAGTGCTAAATGTAATTGAAAAACTATCTATCACAATAGAATAATAAACGATATTAGATTATCTAAATCATAGGGGAGTGGAGAGGAGTCCCGAGTCAGTCGAGTGTCGGTGCGAGAGTAGACGTTAGAGTCGAAGCTCACGAGGAGTGCGGGGTAGTTCTGGTACGAGTCGGGAGTCAGCGCTTGAGTAGAAGTCGGAGAGTCGCGCGAGTCGGGAGTTCGCGAAGGAGTCCAGAGAAGAGACCACAGCAGTCGAACTTTTTCCAGAGAGGTGGAGATGAGTCGGAGTCGTGAGTCGAGTTAGAGATCGATTTCAAAACCAAAATGGCTGTTAAATCTTATTTTCTTGGACAAAAAGCGGCCTACATCTTATCTCGACTGCCGCTAGATACTATTATCCTGAATAAAAATATATACAGATTCACTGTGTGTAATAGATATCTTTGTAATATATATGATCTAAGTAGTGTAAATTGAAATACTAACAATATATACTAGCTAATTATCTAAAAGATATATCGCATAGTATTAGACAAATAGCATTGAAAACTATATGACATACAAAGAAAATATACTGACTAAGATTACAAAATCCTAAATGTAACGATCCTGTTATCTAAGTTGGTTGGAAGTGTTAATTAAACTACGAAAATGCAATGTTTTATATATACTATATACCACCTTAAAGTAACTATGCAACGGTAATTATACCCTGGCTATGTCACATCCATACTAGTATTGGTTAGCACCAATACGTATAAAGGAGAGTTTATATTTAGAAATATAGCTGTGATATAAATATTATATTTATAGTATATTAGAAAATAGTAATATGAACATGATCCGCTCACTAAGCTAGAATAAGTATGACGTAAATCTTAGATGAGTATCATACTCAAAGCAAATATATTATATATATATATATATATAACCTTTCCCATAAAATGACCTGAAGATTAAGTAGTTTGAAATAAATAAATAAAAAAGAAATTAAAATGAAAATAGTAATATATACTATCTTACTTATATCATTAAGGTTACGGAATTACGGGATATAATAATTAGAGGTTGATGGGGTTACCTCATATTTGAGTTGGGTTATATTTACCTAGTCCACTGCACCTGTAGTAAATATTAATATATTTTATATAGATTAGCTGGGCTTAAATAACTACGTTATATATAATATATATATTAATTAATATATATATATTGATATATTATATATTATATATAATATATAATTATAATATATATATATATAATATATATTATATTAATTATATATATATATATATATATTAATATATGTTAATATATATATAGTAATTACATATATATATATTTATATATAATAATATATTATATAATATATATATATATATTAATATATATATATATATTATATAATATATTATAATATATATATATAATAAATTAATATATATATTAATATATATATAATATATATTAATAATATATATATATATATATTATTGTTTAATATATATATACGGTATTAATATATATATATAATATATATTTTATTATATATATATATATATATAAATATGCATATATTAGAGAGAAATGAACATAAACCAACAATGCTGTTAATGTTATTATTCTAATATTATTATGTATATTAATTAATTATAATATATATTAATTAATAATATATATATATATTAATATTATATATTATTTCAAGTGGATGGGGAGTCGGAATCCTCGAAGAGTCGTAGAGTCGTAGAAGTCGAGAGTCGAAGGTCGATGAAGTCGAGAGCAGGGTAGTATCGGAGAAGACATAGCTGTTTTCAAGGGTTTAAGTAGAGTCGGAGTCTCACGGATGATTGGAGCACTATTATTCCTCACAAAAGTATCGGGTAGTTATCCGTATTTACTAGGCTATACCGATTGAAAAGGTGGAGCAATTAAATATTTGGTTATTCAAATCTTCATTGTATATATCGACAAATAATGATGAATATACCATATGGCATTTATATTGAACATTTTATTTATATTTATTTTACTATAATTTTATTTTTATTACACTTTAGGAACTACAAAGATTAGCAAATACAGCAGAGACTGTTTTCCATATGTTATAAAAGTTGTTTTCTAAAAAATTGTTAAAGATAAAGAGAGAAATACTTATTCACATAGACGATACTTTATTATATATACATTTTTACACTATATTAATTTATTTTTCTTACCTGAGTCCGATATAATCGATATAATTATTTTTTCTTGAAAAACCCAGTTAGTTTCATCCCTATATCCGCCCAAAATGACATATAGGTCTTTAAATGATGCTAATAGAGATATTTATAAATATAGTACTAATATAACTAATACCTGCCCATAAACCTGCCTGAAATATTCGCAATTTACCGAAATTATATTAAAAATCTAATAAATCATCGACACTAGTATGTCTATAACGCGTTTCAGTTGTAGATATGTACGAATAAATCAGCTGATACATTTATGCAGTCATATAATCATAATATATATATATATATATATTATATTATATATAACTATACTATATCTATATTATTATTATATATATATATATATATATATTATATATATATATATATGTATAATTTAATAATATATATATTTGTTATTTATAATTTTTTAAGATTTCATAGTAAAATAATAAATTTGGTTATTGGATATATATAATCTAGAATTACTTACTATAATCTAAAAAATTATATGCAATGATACCTACTACTAGAAGGTGGTCTTGAGGGTCTTTCGGACTACTTTATCAATGCGTAATAATTATGTTATTCTCCTCATTCTCAATTACTTTTATCGGGAGATGGGATTTTATTGATATACTCTCAAACGTAATTTTATATGCTTATATTTATCAGTCTTACTTACGAGCTAAGTTCAGAAATGATGTGACAGGGAGGGTATTCTATTACTCAAGTATTTAGTGTAAGAACTCGCATTATTCAATGGGTTTATGTTGGTTTTATTGAGAGGTTAGGATATCAGGTTCGATATGGTGTTGAGGCCATTTAGCGAGTAATCATTATTGGGTCATAGTGTGGATCCTGAGTAGAGGAGTTATGGAAATAATCGGTATGTGAGGATATATGGTATTGATATGAGTATGATTTTATACTTGTAGATGATCGTAGTATAAGATTTGCCTGTTTACTTATTTCTATGCAAGATATGGCTAGTGACTCTGTTCACATTCAAGGTCCACTTGCGGACTGGCAGTCACCTCAACCTCATAAAAATATCTAGATACTAAGATCACAAATACTAAAACTATAGCAATTGATCTATTTCTTGTAACTATCTCTCTCTATTCCTCTCATCTCTTCTAATCTCTATATATTCATCTCTCTTCTATCTCTCTCTTCTCATCCTCTATCTCTACTTCCTCTCTCCCTCCATCAGTTTCTCTACTTCTATCTCTCTCTCTCATATAATATATATTATATTTATATATATATATATATATATATATATTAATATATGATATATATACATTTTATAATATAATATATAATATATATATATATTTATATATATATATATATATAATTATATTATATTCATATTATATATATATATATTAATATTATTATATAATAATAATATATTATAGTTATATATTAAGTATTATTATATATTTATATATATTATATATTATTATTATACTATTATATACATTAGTATATATATATATATATTCAATTAGTATATATATATATATAATATTTAATATATAATATATATATATAATATATATATATTATATATTATATATATATATATTCTATAATATAATATATTATATATTATTAATATATATATATATTTATATAAAAGTATATATTAATATATATATATATTATATATTAAATTATATATATATTATATATATATATATATATGAATATATATATATTAATGATAATTATTATATATATATATATATTATGATTACGTCTTATCACATCTCCCTAGATATAGGGTATATATGCACCCTGTTTACAGCTAAGAATCATAGCACTCTTGCTCTTTCTGGCATACCGTAAACATACCTATGTATTCATCGAGCATTACTCATATATATATAGAATAAAAATATTATATTATAATATAATAAATATACTCGGCGCAGATTAGGTTTATATATTACCGATCCCTAGTTTACTATTGAGTATATAATTATACTCTATATATAGATAGTAGGGTTATTTATTCATTGATACTCCTTCATCTGTAACATAGGTCCATATAGCATCTTGAAAAATAATAGGAATACTCCTTGAAAAATCTCTTTGGGCTCGATCAAGCTACTCACTACTACCTTCCCAGATGGGCGTATCATATCTCTTATGTAACGCTGTGCTGATGATCCCTGTCAGCGTAAAGAGCAATGCATTGTACACGCTCGTGCGAGTATATGCTGGTCGCCTGGGCAGTAACGTAAATTTCAAGCAAGTAAGTACATTGGAATTGTCCTGTTGGAATATTGTTCTAGCCTGTCCGTCTCCTATTAAGTTTTCCCTTTTCCTTGCAGCTTGCCAGCATTAGATAATTCCTCTCTCTTCAAATTATAGATCATTCTGGCTCAGAGTTTGCTCAACTGATACGATTTTCATACTCTTCGCATATAATATAATGTAAATTATTACTACGAAATAAATGATGACCATATCTTAGTTATTTCCAATATAATAAAGAACTAATATATATTATATATATATATATTATTATATATAAATATATTTAATATTTAATATTAAATATATATATTATTATATATTATATTTATATATATATTATAATATATATATATATATATATATATTATATATATATATATATATACTTATATATATATATTATATTATAAATATATATATATATATAATTAATATATTTAAATATATATATATATATATATATATTATATATTATATATATATATATAGATATATTATAATATATATATATAAATATATATATATCTATATAATATAATATAATATATTATATACTATATATATATTATATTATATATATATATATATATATATAATATTATTATATATATATATATTATTATATTATATTATATTAATATATATATATTATATATTATATATATATATATAATATAGGCTTTATGCGGTAAGACTTAACGTTACTATCGTCAGTTTTTGATTTTTTTGATTTTTTTTAATATAATTATTTCTAAGTATACTATATGTATACCTATAACAACATTTTAAATTTTGTATACCATAATCTCATGTATTCAAAAATATATATGTATGCTTACATCTTCGGATGTAACGTATAATCTTACTCCAGTCAGTTTATATATATTATTTTCTTTATCTATTTTTTAACTATAAGGAATACCTATCAAGGGTATAACGACTAGCAAGCTATGGTCAAGGAGTCGTAGGGTTCTCGGACCTATTTACTCGGGTGACTGAGCTAGGGTAGGATTATATTCACACCTACTCCGGTAGGATGGAGTCTCCTCGAGTAACCTCACGCTTCTTTATTATTTGTGAGGGAGTATTTTTTTTGGGGGGTTTTTTGGGATTTTCGCGGGTGGTTCACTCCGCCCTCCCTATACGAGGTTTTAGGAAAAGTCCCTAATACCCTCGTCCCTACGCGCTCTGTGAGCCCTTAATTTTTATATTTATTACATTAGCTTATATATATTTTCGATCAGATGAACACTTTAATTATATTTAAGAATACTTGGACTTTTGATACATGCCAAACAACATCTTTATGAAATATTTTATAAACTAATTTATACAGTATTTATTTTATTTACATTATGATTAATAAGATTTAATTCAGTACATGATTTCAAATATATGTTATTGAGTTATTTTCTGTAAAGTGTCAGTACTTTTCGAAATGTCCTCATTTTGCTCATGTTCTGGAACAAAAAAAATGCAATTATAAAGCCGTAGTATCGAACGTGATATTATAACACAATTAGATTCTACTATATAGGTTTTCGAACGTATTTGCGAAGCATGTCAGTTCACGACCATAACTGAATTCATTGTTACGTAGATAATGTAAGCCAATATATTAAAAAAACGAACGCAAACAGAAAAATTAAATAACTGACGGAGTTCTGTCGCATAAACATGCACGTAGGGACCTATATCGAAATAGTTTTATATTATTTCAAAAGTAATATTTTAAATACGCATGAGAATAAAATATAAAGTAAAAAAT
>JABUQX010126327.1:5000-17500 GCA_015478945.1 Trachelipus rathkii
CCATCGTTAATCATTACCTAATATTACTCATTCACCACAAGCCAAAATTAACATCAGAAGATACAAAAATAAAGCAAACTGGCAGACAGCTCCTACAAAAGATGGACACTTTAATTCCGCTTCACAAAATTTAGCACATTGTATTCTAATTTGGTACGACTGTTATATATAATAAAGACATAAAAGTTTATCCTCATTTATGGTTATTGTTAAAATTTATCTCAACATTTGTACAACAAATATACAATTTTTTATATCCATGCAATCAGCAAAACTTGATTTTCAAAAAGTAACATCGACTAATAATATCTAAGAATATATCTGAAAATATAAAAATAAAATGTATACGGCATCTGCACAGGTAAGCTTAAAACAAACTTCTATGCCTATGGATCAGACTGCATTCGAGTTTGCCATGAGTTTGCAAAAACATGATACTATCAAATAAGTTTTTTTTTTTTTTATATTTTATAAGTTTTATTTTACATATAAAAATAAATATATATAGAATATATATAATATATATATATATATTATATATATATTAATATATATATATATTTAATATATATCATTATATATTTTATATATATAATATATATTAATATATATATATATATATATTATATATATATATATATATATATATATTATATATATATATATTAATTATATTATATATATGTATATATTAGTATATATATATATAATAATAATATATATATATATATATAAAATATTAATATTTTATATATAAATTTATATTTATATATATATATATATAATTAATATAATATATATTAATTATATATTATATATATTAATATAATATTAGTATTTAATATATATATATATATTTGTATATATATATATATATAATATATAATAATTTATATATAATATATTATTATGTTTGATAGTATAAGTTATTAAGTATTAGTGAGTATATTTTATATATAATAATAATATATTAATTATTATATATTATATATTAATAATATTAATATTAATATATATATATTATATATATATATATAATAATATTAAGTATATATTATATATATATATGGTTATATTTTAATATATAAGTGACGTCATTTATATTAAAATAAAAAAATTTTACCGACTTGTAAGGAAAATAGAAGATAGTAAGATTAAGGAGACTATAACAAGAAAATACAAAGTAATAAATCATGAGTCGAAGTGGTCTACATCGAGTAAGTTGTCATTATAGAATCCGAAGTAATACCTGAGTAAGAGAGAGAGAGAGAAGAGAGATAAGAGAGAAGAAATAGAGAGAGAGGAGAGAGAGAGAGATGAGAGATTAAGTAGAAGAGGGGGATGAGAGAGAGAGAGAAGAGAGAGAGAGATTAGAGAGAGAGAGAGAGGAAGAGAGAAAGAGAGAAAGTCATCTCTCTTGCCTAATATATATATATAATATATATATATATTTAATATATATATATATATATATATTATATATATTATATAATATATTATTAATATTATATATATATATATATTAATATTAATATATATATTAATATATATATATATTATAATATATATATTATATATATATAATATATATATATAAATTATATATAATAATATTAAATATAATATATAAGGGTATTTATATATATATATTATATACATATATATATAATAATTATATATATATATATTATATAATATATATATATAATATATATATATATATATATAATAGTATATATATAAATATATATATTATTATAATATAATATATTATATATTATATATTATATACGGCTATATTATTAATTATTTTATATATAATATAGATAGGAGGTGAGATTATATAATATATTAATATATAATATATATATATTAATATTATATATATATTAATATTATATATATATTATATATATTATTATATTTATATATATATATATTATAAATATATATAAGTATTAAGTAGTATTTATACGGGTTGACAACTGACGTTGAAAAACTTGCCGAGAGACCAGACATCCTTAATCAAATTCTTTGTATTAACCACTATGGTAATTTACCCTTTGGCCGGAGGTTTTAGCCTCCCAAAATAAGTGGCAGAGCCCCCAGAGGGGGTTTTTTGGTTCCTAAAAGGGCAACCCTAATCCGTTTAAATTTGTTCCTTTTTAGCATTTTTTAGCTAACTTTTTTTAACTACTTTATTTAACGTTTTTTCCATAATCCAAGGAGAAGAATCCACCAAACTACCGGTAGAGATTTTGGTGGAGATTTCCCCTCCATTGGCAGCCCTTGACACGGCGAAGTGTCAAAGACATAGAATACACATTTTGGGGAGATAAAGGTTTTTGGAAATTTCACCAGTCCATGTCGTGCAGCTGACGGTTGGAATATTTCACCATCAATTTCATCAGATTTTGACGTTTGGATAACGTCAAACCAAGGGTACTTTTTAAAACGGATCGGTGAGTAGCGAAAATTATAAGGGGTACTTGGTTAAACGATACCGATTACTTACCACACGAGAAGGTATTTTTTGAAGCCTTGAAACATATCAAGTGTATTTTATGGGAGCTCCTCTAGTAAGTGGGGCGGAGTCCTCAATAACTTGTGACTTATTTTTGGTTTCAGCACATAGATAAGGTTTTTAATTATGGATCCGAATAGATCATTTGTGACTTGGTTCCAATAGCAGATTTAATTTCATAGATCGATTACGGCACCTAATTCGATTATCACTTTTAATATCGTACTTATCTATTCACGTGCTCCACTGGTTGTTCATTTTTTATTAGCACTGAAAATGTATAACGAACAAGAAAATAATTTAAATATATCTTAAGTACTTATCATTCGATTTATCGGGCTGTAAGAGTTATTCCACTCAGGTTTGGGATCACCACCCTTTTTTCGAATATGAACGCAATAGAGAATTTACATTTTAAACTTTTGGAAAGGTCATATATGTATTATATTTTGTGGATTTTTTTTTTATGACACGAATCCGTTGTAAATTAATCATAGTCTGTAGGAGTATAACAGTAAGATGTGGGGTTCTATCCTCCAGAAGAAGCGAGTTGGGGACCCGCATACGGTCCCCTGACGTTTAATGCCCTTTTATTTGGCTTTCCCAAACTCCGTAGATTGAGTTAAAAGCCTTTTAACGAGAGTTAGGCTTGAGCGTGATGACCGTAATCTCTCGTCGGATTGACGAATTAAGCGTATTCAGCGCGCGGAGCGCTGGTCGCCGTTTTGCGCAATGACACATATCAATTTCATTCAATCATTATATCATATTTTTCTTTTTATATCTTTCACTTCTATTCCTGAATGATCTTCGGAGTATCTGCTCACGCTGCGCGATAAAAAAATCGAAATCTTGGGAGTACGACAAACTATCTTGTTAATTCACAAGATGTTAATTACCGTTAGTATTAATTTTTTATCTACTCCCGCGCGCGCTCGTTTCTCACAACAGAACCCGACTTTTATAGGAAATTCACAACGTCGTACCTAAGGTTTCTTCCTTTTTCTGCGCAGCTTACTCACGATGGTGGTCTTTATGGTCCGATATTTATTATACTTATCATGGGTATATTAGAAGGTTAACGTATCGCTTCAAACCTTGGTTATACTAAAATAGAAGCCTGTTCTATGAAAGAAGTCGAAATAGAACTGCGATCCACCAGGGCTCCCCACACTCCGAGCACATTAGGTTTTTGTTGTGTTTCGAACGCCAGTTCTAGGCTGGAGACACCCCTTCAAAGGGGGTGTATCTTGCCGCAGCCCTTTAGCGGCCCTTAGAGATACCACCATTTATCGCTCCCTGAAAACCTGCTTAGCGAGGAACGCCACCCTAGAGTTTTTTACTTTAGCTTTCAATTAAACGTATACACAGGGTAATACACACTTTTGACACCCTTTGATGTGTAATAATGATAATGATTATATTAGTCTGTACAGGGAGACGGGAGAGAGTCTTATAGTATTTATCTTCCTATACTTAGCGATTCCTACGTTAAAAGGGGGAGACAGTCATGTGCACTACTCTAAAATTAAAATAAATAGATAATCAAATAGAAGTAATTTTAGAACTCTCACAGAGAAAGCGATTGGAGGATCGGAGTCGGAGATACGTAAGTTGGGTAGTCGGATTACGAGACTAGGAAGTTCAGGAAGTTAGGTATTATTCGGAGTACTTTTATTATATTTATATTATTATTATATTTCGAGTGAGTACCATATGGCCTCCCATACATACTATAGGATGGAGTGGGTCCCATTACTGAATAAAATATGAAAGTAAAGTATAGAAATGCACGAGAATATATAACATAAGGTCAAAGTCAGGGGAAAACGGAAGAAAGAAGAAAATGGAAAGAAGTAGAGGAGAATAGTTCCGAGGTAAAGCCTTGGAGGAGTAGTAGATGAAGATAATGAGAAGGAAGGAAAGTGAATTTACATGATAATCGGTAAAGTGGCACGGTGACTGAGCCATATTATGAGCGAGGAGGGCCTAGAGTTAATAAACAGTCGTAATACTAACAATATATGTATATGGTGTCTCTTTATATTATGTTGATAACCTATATATAAGAGGTCGTAGTGCCATAAGTTACGATATATTATAGGGAGTTATATAATAGTCCGTATATATATAGGTAGTAGTCTTAGGAACCCCCATATGGTAGGGAGTTCCCAGACTTAGAATAAAAAAAGAGCTAAACAGAGTGCAAACAAGGGTTGTATAAGGTATATATATTAGAGGAAGATAAAAGAAGGATGAAAGATGTAAAATAAGAGAGGGAAAGAATGAGAATGAGAATCCTGACTCTGATAAGGAGTTAAAGATTAATGTGACAGATAGCACCGGATAGATTATGCTCCTGAGATGATCAGGTTGCCGAGTTAAATTAAAATATATTTGTTGTAAATTAGTAATTAGCTAATAGTTGGTGTCCCTTTATCATTAATGTTTATATTGGGTCTGTAAGATATTATCCGATAATTTTTTTAAGGGATCAAGAAACAATTAGCAAAAATATAGAAAATTCATTATTAAAATAGATTAAATAAAAATATTTTTATTTATTTATTATTTATTTATTACCAAATTAAACTTTACTTAGTTTATTTACAAGTTTATTTATTTACATACACCTAAAGCTTGGTAAATCTTATTTATACTAAATCAAAACACCATTCTTACGAGCCTCCAACTCACTACCTACTGCCACTCACTCCTGAAGTACACATTATATATTACTGTTGATATCTAATTGATCTATTAATGTATTAAGTGTCCAACATTTTCGAGTATATCATTTTCAATAAACATAAACATAAATAATCAAGTTCTTTATAATATACAAACATCAACCAATATATACTGACGTAACAAAGTTTTTTACACATATTAAAAACTTACTTAGCTATCATCTGAAACTAATGATTATAAAACCCACTTATATATAAATTATAATATATAACGAGAAACTTAGTACCCATCTTAACATAAGTAAAATAAATGGTTAACATTAACAAAAGTAGACCCCACTTAACACATGTAAAAATTAGAGTATAACTAAACATAACATCAATAAAACCAGTAACTTATTTACACATATATATATACTTACACCACTGTCAAGTACCTGTATCTCTAACAATAACAATTAGTTAATTATTTACATTAACATGTTGAGTAAATATGTAAACATTATAAAATTTTATCAATTATAAATCACGTGTGTAATTAATCTTATAAAGACGCAATGAGTATAAATCATCTATAACGTAACAAAGTTTTCAATATTATATAAAAGGTCAACATAACATTTATACTAAGAAAACTATAAGAAATAGATAAATGTACAAGGCAAACCTAATCGCATACATATTATACTTAAGAAGCAATTATTGAAAATAAAAATAACTGCTAACCATTAACAAAGTATTCACATACAAAACCTACCAGCACTAATCATTTATAATAGCATATTCATTCATGATTTAGAGAATATAACTTAAATTAAGTCCATGGATAAGAAGTATATATTTCACATCATAACCTTTTACTATCCATATAGAAGTTATGTATTAATTGATTTAGAAAACTTACTTTATCCATGGTAAACCAATAGATGAATCTTAGTAATAACATTCAAAATATATACGAAAATGCTTGCTTAATAGACTTAGTCAATTGAGTAATGCTATATATGTATATTCAACCCTATAATAATTATGTTACTATATCAGAGAATACTACTATCATATTCGTTACTAATATAACATCCGTTAATGAAGGAGGTATAGGAATCTAAAATTTCTACTTTTGGTACTAGAAAATATTTATGATTACCAAATACCTACTTACATTTAACGCGTTTGTATAACAGATCACTAAGATAGTATTGCGTATGGTGAGGTTTTTGAAACTACAATTATCTATCTTAATATTAATTTATATATATATATAGTAACTAACTTTTGGTGAATATCAGTCACCTATCACTTATAGGTATAAATTATTAACTTATACATCTGTAAGAGTACCTCAGTAAAGAGATAGGATACTATTCGTTAAGTTGAGCATAGATAATGTAGAAGGTATCATTATCAAATACCACACTAGCTAGTAAAATATTATGTCTTACTAGACATAAGAATATTTGGATTGAAATATAAAACTAAGTACTTATAAAAAGTGATAAAATCAGAGATTACTTTCCTTTTCATATCCAAATTCAGAATAAATAGTAATATAACAGAAAATATAATTACATAAATTATGTCAATTTACGTAATAACGATTAACCAATATCATGAATTCAAAAAGGTGAGGTATATATAATTTTATCGGGTCGAGTATTATTAGAAATACAACAATACAATATATATATATATATATATTATATATAAAACAACACAACAATCACAGCAACATCTACAACAACAAACAACAACAATAACAGTCCAATAAATAAGTTTACTTTATTAAACCTAACTACCTATGAATAATCGTAAACATTAGCAAAATTCTAGGGAAAACCTATATATATATCACACTATATATATATATATATCACTTAACAAAATAATACTTTATTCATAGGCTTCTGACGTTATCTTAACACTTATATATAAATCATCGTCGGTTAACACAGTAATATCTTATATACTAAAAACTCATCCATTCTCTCTATATAACAAAATTAGTGTTATTTTCACTATTGTCATTAGTAAATATTTAACATAACTACCTATCATTAATATATATTTATACAGAATATAACAGTTATTTCATTAATCTAAATATATAGAGTATCTAATAGAGCAACACCATAACTATTTCGTAGAGAGCCTCAGGGGGATGTGACTTACTTGTAAACACCTAACGCTTTCATGAGGTAACATGAAATAATATAATTATTTTATCTTCACTAACCTAATATATACACCCTAATTTATTTAAGATCATACCCACTAGCCCTCACCTTTCAGTAAAATATTAATCTAATTTACAAAAACTGTTAGATAAGTAACAACAGCGCATCAATACAGAGGCGATTTGTTAGCTATACTTGAGTAAGTTAATCTCTGATATATTAAGTCAACTAATTCATTTTATGAAAATACCATATAAACTTACATACTACAGTTAGTAGATGCACGAAGACCCATCTCGGGGTACTATACTGAAGAGGGTGATAATAAGCTGAGTAAGGGGCATCAACCACCTTATTGAAGCTGGCCCTTATGTTAAACCAGTTTAAATACGTATTATATTACTTATACAAAATCCCTATTTAACAAACGTGATCAATCTATCAAAGATTAACAGCTATATCTTCGAGACCTATTGAATTATACAACCATCTTCATCAAATGAGTGTCAGCTTTACGTTTTGAGTATATATACATTCAAATTATTGATAACTATGAATAATAACATATAGACATTAGCAAAAATTCTAATATGGGCAATAACCTAATATACATTACCTATATAATACAACTAAATAACTTATAATTACTTAATGGACTCACGTTTTTCTATAACACACATCATTTAGATCCGGTTTATAACTAACAGTTAATTATATCTTACTATAAACTACATCATTATCTATACTCATAAACAAATCAGTGGTTATATTATTCTACTATTTGAGAGTATCATAATATGATAATAATATATATTATATATAAATTTACACACTAACGATATACTCATACTATATACGAAATAAACACAGTTATTTATCAATTAAATCAAATAGAGTATACTAAAATACTCAAAACTAACTCATAATACCTTTACCGAGAGAAAACCCACAGGGGGAGTAATGTGTACTCCTATTAGTATAATATACCTATAACTAAGCAATTCCATATGAAGGTTATAACATGAAATATTTTTTATCCTTTAACTCATATACTAATTTTAGACACGGTTCGTTATGACCTTTTAGTCTTAAACTCAATCAGCATATACTTCATCTACAGACAATATCCGTGCAGTACAAATACTGTGTAGATTTAATCAGCTAGACAGCGACATCATAAAGAGGGCGATTTATGATAATAGCAAAATTGATATAAGCACATAGTATTAAGTCATAAATACTTTACTATTTATATATATGGAGATACAACCATAGTCACCGGAGAGAATATGGACAAATACGAATGAACCTACTATCTCGAGGGGTTAATACCTCATGAAGAGGGTGTAAGCGGTAAGGGCATAACTAAGTATACCACTATTATGGGACTTGAAGCCTACTTATGTAACAGGTCATGTATAATGATTTACTTTACCAGATTATTTAATAACAATAATATCCACCTTATAAACATTAAGTGATCAATTTATCTACAAAGATGAGTCTTCAGGCCATTCATATCGACCTAATGCAATATGGATTCACTAGTCTTTTCATCGATGAATGTGGTGTCACACGTCTCGTAGTTATTAAGAGTATTAGTACATCATTTGACTGTTGGATAAACGTAGACATTCAAGCTAAAAATTCTTAATAAGGATCATAAACTGACCATTACTATATATAACAAAAAAACTTTAAACCTACGTATATATAGGACTATTGAGTTTCTATCAACATCAATCGATCATGAGTTAAATTAACATAGTAAATATATCTATACAAAAATATCATCAATTCTTGCTCCATATAACCAAATCTCCAGATGTTATATATATATTATATTTCAGTACTCCCACTACTGTCCAATAGTAATATTTAACATTAACGACCTAGACTTATCGAATAAATAAGGTTTTCATTAACCAAAGAGTAATCTAGAGATGCATCACACCCACTCCCGAAAGAGAAACCCAGGGAAGGGATGCGCTCCACCTGAAAGGGATGTGAATCTTGTGAGGGGGATCACCCCGAAGAGGTGTAAGCGGGCTTTAGGCCTCACCCGAAGGGCTGAGGCCTTACCCCACCTTCGGAGGGGTAATGCTTATTCATGTGGTTGGTTTAATAAAAACTTATTTTTGGACTGTTATGTTGTTGATTGTTGTTGTTGTTGTTGTTTGTTTTTGTTTTGTTTTGTTGTTGTTGTTTGTTGTTGTTGTTGTTGTTGTTGTTTGTTGTCTACGAGAATATAACCCTTTTGAAACTTATTGTGGTTCGTTTTGTGGCATTGTATCTTGTTTACTTTATTCTGATTGGTTGAAAGAAAAGAATCTCGTTACCTTTTAGAGCTGTTTATACATCCAAAATTTCGTCAGTAAGACATTTTTCGCTGTGTTGGTATGAATACCTCTCATTCTGTCTCCCTACGAAATTGTTCCTCTTGTCGAGGACGCTTTACATAGGTATTTCCCAGTCAGGCTGACCTGATCATCACCAAAAGTGAAATTGATTCAAACCCTCATACGGATCCTATCATATAGTCTGTTACAAACCGTATGAGGATTGGAATCAATTTCGTCCAAAAGTGAAATTGATTCCAACTCATACGGATGTATTAGACTATGAATAGGATTCGTATGAGGGTTTGGAATATAGCATCATGGACTTCATTAGCAAGCATCGAATGATGCTTTCCAAGATCTCCTTGGTTTCATGGAAGAAGTTTTCAATCAATAACCTATATGAAAGTAAAGGTTATTTGATGAAAACTTCTTCATGGGGACTTTTTAAGTTTCCTTCTACAGAGATATGCATTAAATGGATTAGTGCTGTAGGTTGTATGTGAAATCTTTCTGTTAATGTTAGCAAGTTTATTCTTGCTTAAGATGGGCATGGTTTGCCTTTGTACATTATTCTTAGTTCTGATAATGTTATGATTGACTTTATTAATATGAAAACTTTGTTACGTTTTAGAGTAATACTCATTGGTTCCTGTATGATAATTACACCACAGGTTATGGTAAATTTTTTGTTACATATTACCATGTTTAATGTAAAATTAACATTGTTATATTAGAGAACAGGCTTGACAGAGTGTGAATAAGTTACGTTTTTGGATGTTATGTTAGTTACTTTACTGGTGTTAAGTGTGGTCCTTTGTTAATGTTAACCATTTAGTTTTTTTTTTTGATGGGCTAAGTTTCTTTCTCGTTGTGGGTTATATTCATAGTTCAGATGATGCTTAGTTAGCTTTTTATTAATGTGAAAACTTTGTTAGTCAAGTATATATTGTTTGATGTTTGTATAAAGAACTTGATTTTATGTTATGTTTTATTGAAAATGATACTCGAAATGTGACTAATTCAATAGATCAATAGATCACAGAATGGTATGAGGGGTGGCAGGAGGGGGGCTGGATGGTGGTTTTGATTTAGTGATTTACTGCTTTAGGGTATGTAAAAACCGTAAATTTGTAAGTTATAAACATAAAAAGAATAAGAAATTTTATTTATTTATTTATTTATTTATTTATTTTTTATTTCTTGATGTTTCTGAAACCATTATTTTCGAAATCTACAGACCCAATAACATATATAAAGACACCAACATTGCATCATTACACAAATATTTAATAACTCGGCACCGCACGGAGCCAAAACACCGGTGCATCTGTCACATTCTACTCCTCTGAGTCAGACTCCTTCTTCATTCTTTCCCTCCTTATTCATCTTCCATCCTTCTTTCTTCCTCCTTCAACCTCTGTTTTGCCACTCTGTGCTCTTTTTTCAGTCGGGACCCCCTAATGGGGGGTCCTAGACACCCTATACGGACTTATAACCCTAATATTCGAACTCTACGACCTCGATAACACATATAAGGACACCAACATTGTTGTTATACGACTGTTTATTAACTCGGCCCCGCAGCGGCTCCAGCACGGTGCCACTACGATTCTGAAATCCTTCCTCCTCCTCATTCTTCTCCCTCCCTCCTTTCTTCCTTTCTTCCTTCCTCCTTTCCTCCTCCTTCTTCCTTTCTTCTTCTTCCTTTCTTCTTCCTCTGTTTTGCATTCCGTGCATTTCTTCTTCTTCTTTTTTCAGGAAGGGACCCACCTCCGGTGGGGTCCCTGGACTCCGAAACCGAACCCAACTCCGACTCCTCTCCGAATCCGACTCCAACTCCGTCTCCGACTCCCGAATCCTCCAATCCTTTCTCTGAAGTTTCAATCTTCTATGATCATTTTTAATTTTTAGAGGGGGCAGCGCTCCCCCTTACGGGGGGACGCAGAGGAACGTAATCTCGTCTCCGACGAGATTACGTCATCATATAGCTCACATCCAAATTTTACCCCGATACGTTAAGCCTAACAGGGTTTTCAGGACGAATTTGACCTTGACGCTAAGGGGGCAACACCCCTTAGGGGTGACCTACGGTCACCAAAAACTCGCGAAAAGGGATCAGTTTTATCCCTTCAATAGAACATATACGCAAGTTTGAAATGCGATACGTAACTCTAACCCATGTTAGATATATAATCGGACTCAGAACCGGAATGCGAAGAAGAAACCTTGGCGGAATCCAAAGTCGGAGTGCGTAAAAAAAAACGATCCCTTACAGGGATCGTTTTTCGACTCAGATTCGATTTCCTTCGGAAATCGAATCTTCGACGTAATAATAATAATAATGTGTATGTGTATGCGCACGCGCGCACATATTATCTACCGGACCCGGCGGCATCGCTGCGGTGATGCGGACCCGGAGGCGGAACCGGAGCCAGAGTCGAAATCGCGGCCGGAACCGAAGGCAGAGACGGTGCTGCTGCTGCTGCTGTAGAAGGATAGGAGGGCGAACCACAGACAGACACAAAAAGTCTCTGAAGGAGACTGAATCGAGCTTTATCCCATATATACATTATATTCCAAGTTTAATAGAAAAATATCTCTATTCCTTCTATCGAAAGGGTCGGTAGATCCCAAACCGGTTGGAATACTACAGCGGATTAACATCGAATGAATTAATTATTGTAATTATTTTTCTTTCGATTACATTTTTCAGTGCTAAATGACAACCAGGAGCACGTAGAAAGACGATTTTAAAGATCGATTTAGGGGT
>JABUQX010126327.1:22500-43640 GCA_015478945.1 Trachelipus rathkii
CAAATCGATGAACGAAATGCACATCAGAAGGCAGAAGTAGAACATGATACTGTTGCGGATCGATACTGGCCCTTAGTGGCGAAGAACGCGAAGGCTGAGGTATTTGGTTTGAGGGAGTTGAGAGAATGTGGTGGGACAAAGGGGCTTAAAAATTAACCCAGGCCTACGAGTACAAAGTTAGTTACGTAGAGCTTCTATCGACGAGGAAGAAAGCACGAGGGAGGGGAGGGTCAGAGGTTAGAGTAGGGGGTGTATTATTGGAAGAAGTAAAGATCTTTAGATATTAGGGATGCGACTTGGGTAAGGGGGGAGGGATGAAGAGGATGAAGAACATAGAGTAGGCAAGAAGGAATGAAGAGATCTCATGCACGATACGACACTCACAGCAGCACGAACATCTATGGAACAGAGGGGGGATTCTCATCAACCAGATAAACGCTATAAACGCATACGATAGTCCAATTGAAAAAAATTTCTGGCGTACCAGCGGTGTTGTATGCGTGTTGAAACGTGGGGGTTGAATGCAGGTCAGGAAAAGTTGGAAGAATTTGAGATGAAGGGGTTGAGAGCGGTTGGTGGGGTTAGGAAGGGAGAGGATAAGGAATAGGGTGGTGAGGAGAGAGCGATTGTGATTGGGGAATGGTTGGTGGGAAAGCGGAGAACGGGAATGGCTAAGATGGTATGGCGCATTCTAGTTGAGTAATGGAGGAACGAGAGTGGTTAGGAGAGTTTGGGAGGCGGAGGGGATAGGTAGGAGAGGAAGGGGGAGACCCAAGAAGGAGGTGGATGGATGAATAATAGCAAGACGCCCTGGACGGAAGGGAGGATGAGGGAAGGAAGAGGGTAGGGGTTGGCGAGAGATAGTGGCGGTGGAGGGCGTGGGTGAGGGCGAGATTGAGAGGAAGTGTGAATGAGAGAGGCTGTTCGTACCACTACCCCGCTCACACCACCCAATCACCCACACCACAGCACGCACACACACACACCTAACACCACGACCTCAAATATGTAAAATTTAAACAAAAGGTGTAAGCATCAAACACTAATAACAACACATAAACACAACATCAACATACAAGCACAGCACACAATATACACATACACACACCACACTACATAATATATATACACACTCACATATATATATACTAATCAAACACACAATATATATATATAAATAACATCACACTACTCTCTCGATATCATATATATATATATATTAATATATATATATATATATAGTATATACTACTATAAATATATATATATTATCAATCAATATATACACCATAGTATATAACCACAACACACCTATCACTCAACATATACACACTCATTATATATATATATGGTATCACTCACACACACATACACACACAGCCAAAGCTATCCTTCCCAAATTGCTTTAAATTTAGATATATATATAGTATATATATATCTACATACACAAGCACAACACATGGCGTATCCACGGCCGGGGGCCAATGGAGAGTGAGGGCCAAGAGCAGCTCTCCTTCACTTCCTGAATATTCTTTCACGTAGACACGTAAAAAATTTTTAAGTATCATAATTCTGCTAATAACACTATCAAAATGCGTCACAAAGGCAAGGGTTAAAAGCAGGTCTAGAGTTTATTATGATACACCAGCAGTCGTACTCGAAGTCGTCAGCAGCTTTTAGTTAAAACAATAACTCTTGAAGCCATACAGAGAAAAAATGGCACATAGGATTTCAAACAACAACATCAGCCAAGCAAGCAACAACCGACAGAACCTTATCTAATGAAGAGACATGATCGTAAGCGTAATCAAGGACGCTCGAGGACATGATGCAATTGACACAAAGAATGTAATAGCCAGACACAGAATTAACAAGTATCCAAACACAAAACGAGCACGCGACAACATCAATAAACTAGTCTATCGAACCGTCACAAACTACTATGTAAATCCCGACTCATTAGGCTTAACAACCACGCACGCAATCATTTGGATGATTTAATACTAACCTTGAAGAAGAGCAAGTCTCTTAAAAAAGTCATCAAAAAAACGTAATCATATCTATATATTCAGACAGTTGCTGTCAGGCAAAAATAAATCAGAAGCAACGAGCTTGAACAATAGGTAGCCAACCATTTACAATCCATGTGACGCAGAAGAATATACAAAAAAGCTATGGATGTAACATTTTAACTCCTTTAGAAGGGGACTCTCGCAAGCCTATAAGTAAGAAAGATATCGTAAGATAAAGCAAGAACCGGGGTTATGGAAGTTTCGAGATTATTGGGGCATTCAAAGCTCATACAGCATCCACCACAAAACAAGACAGCCAAAATAGACGCCGAACTACTGTTTCTTGGTCCTCGTCAGTCACAATTTGAAATATATTTACATTCTGTCTCAAGATTACTATACTGGCTCATTTTTACAGCAGTTAGATAACCCACTGCGTATCGTATCAAGAAGACAACAAAGCAAAGACATGCTATACTCGGGGACATAGCAAGAACTTCTGGGAACAAAGCTACTATCGCGCCGAAATAACAAACTATACGGCGAGATGAAAAAGCACGACCACCTAACTGGACTTTGCCTCCTCATACATTCATACGAAATGATTGTACGCCATAACACACTTACGGAAGATGTTATTACTGATTCTATGCGTCAACGTCTCATAGACCCCTGCGATTAGTTTAACAAATATAGGTAGGATGACGATATATGTTAAATGTTATTATAAACAAAGCCTTTGGTCTTGTCTATTGAGCGAGGGCCTAGACGCGCACTCTAAGTGCATCTAATGAAGGATGGGGTCTAATATATATTAATCTTTATTCATAATCATCAGATAATAATAAAATGTATGATATGTCACACTATAGCTGAAATTTGTCAGAAAGCCATTTTAGTAAATTTTCATTCATATATAAATATTACTTTTCACTTCATCCCGCAAAAATTCAGGCTACATCAGTGCAGTAAAAGAGCTGACAGAATTGTCCAACAAAGGCATATTATAACGTATAATAACAACTATAGACAACTGCATAACAGTGCACTAGCATAACAAAAATAACCACCAATATCAAATCATAACACTCAATGACACATAACAACAAGCAACAACAAACATACTAACAAGCGCGGTAACAACAACATATCAACATTACAACACTCACAATTCGTCGGAAAGACAAGCTCAATAAACAACATCATATCTTAGCGTCGAATACTAAAAAAAAATTAATAAAATGAACCTTTTAAAAAAACTGCAAATCATTCATTTGAAGCTCAAAAAAGAAAAAAGTAAGTTCATTATATAGCAAATTCTCACAACATAGGTCATTCAATTCTTCACAAAGGGCACGCGAAAACTGACTTGGGGAAGAATAATTTATTGGTCAAATAAGTTAAAGCACTAAAATTTCGCTAATTACTTATGATTAGCTCACATTTTTTCCCGGCTAAGAAATTAACAGTAATTATGTTCCTTCAATACTTTTATATAGTAGTCATAAATAAAACCTCATTGACCATGTAGTATCCTCATATATATATAAGGGCTTACATTATATCACGACATATACAAAACATAACAACATAACAATATAGGCTAGATAAACCTCACCAAATCATATCATAACACCAAGAATAACCTAAACAACATACTAATACCGTCAACATTATATTATATACATAACTAATTACAAGTACTATATCAAAGACAAATAACCTATTTATATAACATAATCAAGGGTATAAGACCAATGTCACATTTATATACAAGAAAACGAATTATTGTCTGGCCCCCACAGAAAGCACAATAAATTTCTGGATGTTATATCTCTATGCTTAATATTAATAGTATGTAGATAAATAAAGTTAAGTAATAAATGTGTAAATTAGATAATTTAATTACACTACTTTTTGCTCATCCTTCAGCCTTCTCTCACATTTATTATATATAATACCTACAATAAATCTTAAACATTCAAAGAAACATAGGACTCGAGTCCGAAGAGACATTAATACTATACTAAACGCATATATATAGCACCTAAAACAGGAACATCAGTAAACAATTGCTAATAAAGCATAAAAATCAACGACCTTAAAAAAGCAGACAACAGGCAACAACAACATTAACAATCAAACATACACATGATATATCAGATCTAATATTATGAGCCATATATAGTGACAGCGAGAGGCAAGCAGAAGCATGAAAAGATCTACTGCCAATGCATAAACTCAGCGAAATAGGTAGGGCCATGAAACTGATTAGTATATATATATTATTATATAATATATATATATAAGTATCACTATAGTAAACGGATCAGAATTTTAACTTTTTTGTATCTTCAGATAGTATTTTATCGGCAATATAATTTTACTCATGCTTTCTTTCTTTATACTTTACTTACTTGCTCTTTAATTAATTTAATTAATTTAATTATAATTTTATATATATATTTAAATTTATTTATTTTTAAATTTTATATATATATAATTTAATTATTTTAATTTATTATTAAATTATTTAATTTATATATATACTTATATATATATAATTATTTAATTATTATTATTATTATAATATATTATTATATATATAGATAATTTATAAATTTTTAAATTATTATAATTATATATTATATTATATAAATTAATTATTATTAATTATTATTTAATATATTTATTATATATATATATATTTATATAATTATTAATTAATATATAATTATGTAATTTTTATCTCTGCTTTATATTGGATTATGGGCGATCGCAAAATTATTATTTATGAATATAAAGTATATCATAGAATATTATATATATACTCTTTTTTTGTAGAGATTATAGAGAGTGAGGATTGATGATGATTAGAAGATGTAGATGAATAAATAAAAAGAGTGAATTAGAGATATATATATATATATAGAGAGAGTAAGAGAGATAGAGTAATCCTAGATGAATGATATAGTAACATATTATATTATAGTATAATATGATAGAGAGATTTAGAATATATATAGAGATAGTAGTATAATATGAGTAATAGAGTATAGTATAATAGAGTAGTAGATGATATAGCAGAAGATATCGAGAGAAGATAGATAGAGTAATAGAGAAGGAGATATATAGAGAAGCATGAATATATGAAGAAGATATAGAGAGAGAGAGAGACGAGTAGATGAATGATGAAGAGATAGTAGATATGAAGATAGATGAGATGATATATAATAGATATAGAGTAAGAAGAGAGAGAGATGTACGAGAGATAGTAGAGTAGAGTGCAAGACAATATTAAGTTAGTAACGCAATATATCTACTTCTCAAAACCCTCCATTGAATGTATATATGCAAATACATGAATACTCATATTTTGCATATTCCTCTGGCCAAATACACAGTTTATTGCCTAAAGCGTCAAATTAACAGAGTTTGAAAACAGGTTGGCTTCCCTGTTATTGGAAACTTACAATCACTTTGCTTTGGAGGTATAAAGCACCAAATTGCTTTAATTTATATAAAACAAGTACAAAAAACAAGCCATTGTTTTAGGTAATTGTTTTTCTCTTCTGTTTTTAAAGGTGTATTACGATTAAGCTTTGATTGTTTATATTATGGAGTAATGGATTATATTTATAGCTATAAAAAGAATTTGATGGATAATATAAGTTACTATTTGTGATTAAATAATATGAGCATAATGTTATTACAAATTATTGAGCGAAGGATTTTATATGTACACACAATGATTATAATCTTTGCTGATTGATGAAAATGATTATAACTTCAAGATAAAGACAAAGCATTAACATTTTATTTATACTTATTTCTTGTTTTTCTAATTTCCTATATCTTTTAAATTGCTTTTAAACATATTTAACAAAAACACCTTTCTTGTAAATACTACAAATAAACATTTTATTTGCTTATTTATTTGCTATTGCTTATTTATTTTATTACTTGTTTTAATTTGCTTATTTATATGGTTGACAAACACATATCCTGACAAATACTTAAATTAAAAAATCAAATTTGAATATTTGTTGATTTTGTTCATTTTCTTACAAGTTTTAATTTGCCTTTTTATGTATTTGCCTAAAAACATCTTTCCCCACTATAAGGAAATGGTGTCAACAGCAGACTCATCCTCATCCTCATCCTCATCCTCATCCTCATCCTCATCCTCATCCTCATCCTCATCCTCATCATCCTTATCCTCTTCCTCATCCTCATCTTCATCCTCATCCTTATTCTTATCCTCATTCTCATTCTCATCCTCAATCATTAACAAAATTGAAATAAGGAGGCGATTTCGGTTACTCTCTAAGCACCACCAAACCCCATCATCAACCACGTCAAACACTCATACACACAAACGTATAAACATATGCACACAAACATACAGCCACCTACATACACACACACGTACGCAAGTACACACGCTCACACACATAAGGAAAGCGAATGATTATCTATTTCTTTTTGTGGGAAAAATACAAAGTAGCAGAATTATTGGTATTATTAATCGAATTTGGTTTCAATGATGATTTTCATCAAATGTATATATATATATATATATATAATATATATAATATATATATAATAATGATATTTCTATTATATATTATATATTTTATACATGTATATATATATATATATATATATATACTATATATATATTATATATATAAAAAAGTTATATATATATATATATAATTATCATATATATATATCACCAAACACAACACCTTGCAGGTATGCAGGGAAAGAAATTATGTGTAATAGATAAATAAAAATATATTTTTGAGAAATGTAAAGAAAATGGTCTCCATAATTCTTGTACAAGATTTTGTCGAAATATAAATAAACTAAGCTGTGAATAAAGAGAGAGAGAGAGAAGAGAGATCGAGAGAGAGAGAGAGAGAGAGAGAGAGAGAGAGGAGAGAGAGAAGGAGGAGAGATAGAGAGAGAGGATACCAACGTTACTTGCCTAAAGAGTAAAGAACAATTTAAAATAATCCTTATAGTTTTAAATTTAAGGGGTATTACATTTCAAGAATACTTTTTTAAAGATGACTTCCTCTTTAGAAAGGTGGTCAATTTTAAGATTGAAATTATAAAAATGTTATTTATATATACACATATAATATATAAATATATATATATATATATATATATATTACTATATATAATATATTTTATATATATATATATATATATATATATATATATATATATATATATATATATATATATATATATATATATATATATATATATATTATATATATATATATATATGTATATATATATATATATATATGATATATATATATAGTAAAGATTTATATTTATTTAATTTATATTAATTATTACTATTGACTACAGCTCATAAATATACGTAAGTGACTAATATAAAGCGGCGTTAAATAGTAAGATAGCTAATTAATATATATAATTATATACGTGATAAAATAATGAATTTTAAGGCTAAAGAGATTATATAGTTCTTCTCCATATATACTCATATTATACAATAGTATTAGGCCTATATATATATAATATATATATATATATAGTATATAATAAATATATATATATGCAAAAAATCTAGCGTGAAATAAAACTAAGGAGATATATATATACGTATTACAGGTCAAAACGCGCTAACTAAAACAACGACATAACAACCTATAACGCATAACTAAACAAGACAGACAAGCTAAATCCTAATAAACCAACAGGTCGAGGCTAATACAATCAAACCATAAAATATATCAACTCATATTATAAAAGCTAAAAGTCCGCTAGAAGTACATAAAACTAGTTATAGTTACACAAACGGCTTAAACAACAAGCAACAACTAGTACTAATAACTAAACAACAGCATACAATGCAATCATGCAATAAACATTAGCTAATATAATACAAACAACAACAACAAGCATTACAATTAGCAAACGATAATATCAAACACGACATAATAAAACGACAATTATTACAAGCTGCTCAACCAGCAAACATAATGTAATATATTATATATATTATATATATATATTATATATATAATTCATTATATATCAATTACTAATATTAAGAAAAAATTGAAATACGGTCACAGTTTTACATCAATTTTGAATACCATAATTATATATATATATATAATATATATAATATATTACCCATATATATATATTAATATATATATAATATATATATATATCTATAATAATATATATATCATATATATATATAATATTATTAATAGTAACAAAATATATACTTATCATATTATGCTGTATAATAGTTACTTTATAATATACTATATAAGCTTATAGCAGACAACAACCTAAACTATACTAAACTACAACAAGCAATAGTCAAAACACAATAGCATACATACATAAACCTAAACATAAAAACAATCAACTAGCGCTAAAACGACATATATATACATATGATATATAATATATAGATCATATAAAATCAGCATTATTACTAAAAGACCAATTGAGCTAATATTATACAATATATATAAATACCATTATAAATCTTCTATTAATACATATCAGTAAAAAAGTGATAGATTATAATGTTCTTGCTTCTTACTTATGTAGTATCAATTTTGATAGGTAGCATCTATCACGACTTTTTCATTACATGCAAAAATATCAATACAATACAGTAAATCAAGGGCAGGTCAAAGTTATAAAATATAAATATGAGTCAATATTATAACTGAGTAAGATTTGTATCAGAAAACAAATATACACAATCAACAGCTTAAACAACAAACAACAAGCAACAATAA
The DNA here is from genome assembly GCA_015478945.1 of Trachelipus rathkii. NCBI lineage: Eukaryota > Metazoa > Arthropoda > Malacostraca > Isopoda > Trachelipodidae > Trachelipus > Trachelipus rathkii. Next base: position 31,328 of record JABUQX010126327.1, read on the forward strand.
AAACAACTAAGTATAACAAATATAACATTATTACAACGTCGAAATACTGCTTATATTTATAACATTTTAATTAAAATAATATAGAAGACATTTTTAAAATTTATCATTTTTTTATATATATCCATCTTAATAACATAATATTTAATTAATTTATATTATATAATATTATAATTCAAGATATTAAAATATACTGATATAATATGATATATATATATATTAGTATTAATATAAAGCATATAATCTAATTATATATATATCTATAAATATATAATTTTTTCATTTTTTATTTATTGTTTAATATATATAAGGAATATAGTTAATTATATATTATAAATATTATATTATAGTATGTTATATATCTATATATATAATATATTATAGATAATATAAATACTAGTATAAAGTATTGTCAGTTATATATATATATAACAGTATATATATATGGACATAGTATATATTAATATATATAAAAATTTATTGTTGAGAGAGTACATAGAGATATGAAAGTAAAGAGGGGGTCAGAGTTATATCTAAGGGATGGGGCAGGCATGGTAAGAGTAAGAGAGAGAAAGACGTGTCACGCAATGCACTAAGCTAAAACAAATAATATGAAGATTGGGAACCAGGGGAAGAACTGTTAGTAAGACAGTGATAAAAGAGTAATGAAGATGAAAAGTTATGGAAAAAGGAATAGATATTAGGACTAAGAAAATTCTGATCTGCATATGCAAATTTATAGACGAGAAGCTCGACTAATTATTCGTTCTTTTGGATAAAGACAGGCCTCTATGACTGATATAGTATAAGGGAATGGGGTGTGAAGTAGCACTTGAGAATCATGGAAAAGTAGTATTTTGATAGTAGTTTTAAGTAGATATTTCTTTGACTACATGGTACCATGGAGTTCTTGGACGGAATAAATTAGTCAGGTAAGAGCCCAATGTCTTATCGAAAACAATCTGGGGGGGGGTATAGATTAATAGTAAACAATGTTCTTTGAAAGCTAATTTTAATGTGAAAGGAAAACCAGTCGGAACAGATTTTATAGGCTCTGTCTATTCTACACCAAATGCCAGCCCTTTTATATCCAAAGGGGATAGAGCTGAAATAATTATCTATATATATATTATATATAATTTCTAACCCTAAACCTATCAAATTTGGTTAAGAGTCGGGGTCATACATTTCAATCGGCCTATACCGTTGAACGATGGGGGGGACTTTGTGTATCACACCCTTCATGTCCCCGTCTAGGTCTAAGCCCTCTAAATGACCAAAACCCGCCCGGCCTTGAGCCCCCTACAATGACAATAAAAAAAATTATATATCTTTTTCCCTGTCTAAAATCTTCCGCTGATTCCAAATATATAATTTGTTTTAGTGTAGGAGTGGCCGTCTCTAGTTACATGCGTTCGCTACTAAAGTAATATAATCTGGCATTCATATATATAAATATAATCTATATATATATATATAATATATATTAAAATATATATATTAAATATATATAAATATATATATATATATATATATGGGTTAGTAGTATTCTATATATTTTTGATAATTCGAAAGTTGGGATTATCTTTAATAGATTATAGTAATAAATATATATAATATGTATATATTTTAAGATATTTATATAAATATAAAATAATATATATATATATATATATATATATATATATATATATATATATTTATATATATGTAATATTTATATATAATATACTATATATTTAATATATATATATTAATAATATATATATATATATATAATATATAATATATAGTATGATATATTATATATAATACTATATATATATGTATTAATATATCATATATTGATATTAAATCTATATATATATATATAATACTATATATATATATATTATATTATATATAATATATTATAATATATATATATATATAATATAGTATAATATATATATATACAATGGTAATTTCCTTATCCATACAAAATATATAGTCACAGAATTCCATATATGAGAAGTCGATTCCTAACATATTTTCGAAACGATAAAAAAGAAAAAAAATGTGAAAAATTACGACACGTTTTCGTTCGGGATTTAACGTCAGATTCAGAACATAATCTCAAAATTCCAAACTTTGAAAATACTTTTAAAGAAAAATTGAGTAATAAGCTCCAATATATTATTATAATGGCCATTCTTTTATCTTTCCATCGTTAGCTTTTTTTACATTTTTTTTCATGTTATATATTTTATTATTATTTTTATTTTACTGTATTTTTTTTTTTTTTTAGGGTTTTAATACTATTTTTTTCTTTTTTAGATTTTTTTCTGTTATTGTTATATTTTTTATCTTTTGTTTTCACAATTTTTTATATAATTTTTTTTTAAATATTTCTTTCATTTTACAATATGTTATTATTATTATTATAATTTTATTATATTATTATTATTATTATTATTATTATTATATTATTATTATGTATTATTATTTCATTATTATTATTATTATTATTATTATTATTATTATTATTATTATTATTATTATTATTATTATTATTATTATTATTATTATTATTATTATTATTATTATTATTAATTAATATTATTATTATTATTATCATTATCATTATTATTTATATTTATTATTTTATTATTATTATTATTATCATATATCAACATTATCATAAACTCTCGCTATCTCCGGTATATCTTCCCTCTATATAAATTAATTAATGATTTCTTATTTATAACTATTATTTTATTATTATTATTATTATTATAATTTATTATTATTTTTTTTTTACTTTTTATTTCTTAGAATTTTTATTATTATTATTATTATTATTCGATCATAGATTATTTATTATTATTATTAATTATTATTTAGTATTATTATTATTAATTATTAATTATTATTATTAATTATTTATTATATCATTATTATTATTATATTATTATTATTAATTATTATTATTTTTTATTATTATTATTATATTATTATTATTATATTATTATTATATTTATTATTATTATATATTATTATTATTATTTCATTTTTAAATTATTATTTAATTATTATTATTATTATTATTATTATTCACTTATTATTATTATATTATTATATTATTTATTTATTATTATTATTATTATTAATTAATGTCATCAATATTTTTAATTAATTCTTAATTTATTATCTTAAGTATATTTTTATTATTATTATTATTATTATTATTATTATTATTATTATTATTATTATTATTATTATTATTATTATTATTGTTATTATTATTATTATTATTTATATTATTATATTTATTATTATTTTTATTATTTATTATTATTAATTATTATATTATTATATATTATTATTTATTTTATTATTATATTATATTATTGTTATTATTATTTATTATTATTATATTAATATTTTCTTATTTTTTTATTATTATAATTGAAATTATTAGTAATTATTTTATATTATTTCATAACTAATTTATTATTTAAAATATTGATAAGTTATAATGTTGCCTGAACATTGTTCTCATTATATTTTATATTTATTTTATCTATGTTTATGTATTACTCTTAATTGCCATGTATTAGTACAGGTATTTTCATATATTTCTCAACTAAGTTCTAATTTAATTGATTATTTATTTATTTGTTTAAATATTTATTTATTTTTTTATTTATTTCTCTATTTATTTATTTATTTATTTATTTATTTATTTATTTATTCTTATCTCCTTTTCTTGTGAGATTATGAAGAAAGTTTGAAAAAAGTGGAGTAAGAAAGGAGAATGGATGATGGAAGTGTTCCAGAGTGATTAATACAGGTACACAATTTAATCTTAATCTTAATTAATTTTAATCTTTCTCAAAGGAGGGATTATGCGAATGAAATGTTTAGAAGAACAATTTCCATTATAACAACGATAGAACAATGCAACCATATTTATGAGAAAAAAGAGATTAGAAGCGGTCAACATATAGGAAATGAATTGATGAGAAGCAAAGCCATGAAATATATATATATATATATTATATATACTATATATATCAATGATATTATATATAGGTATGACAACTATATATAAATCCGATATTGGAGGAATGTAAGATTTAAAGTGAATTTTACATGGATATTAATAAGGATCTAAAACTGAGCCGTTTTATATATATATAATTATTGAGTTATATTTAAAATTATAGTTAATGTTTCAGTCTTATAAGTATTTGAAATCAATAATAATTTTACTAATATATTATATATATATTATCTATTATATATATATATATTGGATTTTATGGCTTAATATATAATTTATATATATAAGTCTCGAGTTCTATTATATTTTCAGTATATATTATATAATATATAAATAATAGTAACTAGTATACTTATTAAAAAGGTGATGTAGAATTATTGTTACTCTCTTAGTAAACTGTCTAGTTTGCAGTACACTCATGGCATAGTTATATATATATATTCCTAAATTATTTTATTTTATCTGTAAATATATACGGGTTATATATATATATATATATTAATACAACTTAAATGTAAGCTATTTATGCTAAGCGCAAATTTATTCCACTTCTGAATTACCTTAGCAGTATTCCATTAGAATGGCGTGATAAGTATGTAGAATACATATAATTTAAATTTATTATTTGCCTATTTCGCGGACCAAATACACAGTTTATTGCCTAAAGCGTCAAATTAACAGAGTTTGAACAAAGCTTTGGGTTTCTTGTTATTGGAAACTTGCAATCACTTTGCTTTGGAGGTTTAAAGCACCAAATAGCTTTAATTTATATATAAACAAGCCAATTTTTAAGATAATTGTTTTTCACTTCTGTTTTTAAAGGTGTATTACGTTAACCTTTTGATTGTTTATATCATGGAGTAATGGATTATGTTACTGCCTTCATTAAAGATTGGATTTAATGCTTAGAAAAGTTGCAATTTGCTGAATAAAGGGATTGATTATAACTCCTACAATGCTATAAATAGCGAATATTTTATTTATAATTTGTTGTTGTTTTTTTCTTTCTATGTATATAATTTGATTAGTTTATCGTTTTTACAAATGATATCACAATTGTTATACGAGACTGCCATTAAAAATTGAATTTAATTTATAAATAAATCAATAACCTATTACTTGCTGTATAAATTGAATGGTTATAAATTTTACCAAATACATCAAACTCTTATACTTTAATTATCTGTTTGTTGCTTTTGTTTATTTTCTTACTTGCTTTAATTGGCTTATTTACATATTGTCAAAAACATATTTCTCCAAGATACGGAAGCGGTGGCAAAGACAGGCTCTCCTACTCTAATCCTCATCCATTAACAAAATTAAAATTTAAAGAATGCTATTCCAGTGACTCTCAAATGCCACCGACCTCCGTCCGTCTCCATACCCTCCCTCTTTACAATAACCCCACCCCCACTTAAACGCAGCCAAAGCTATTACTTATCTCTCCTTGAGTCGTAAATACAAAAACTCGTAGAATTATTGTTATTATAAAGTAAATTAAGTTTCATAAATAATTTTCAGGAATTTTATATATATTATAATATTATATATATATATATTAAAAAAAATTTTATATAATATATATATAATGTATAATTATATATATATATATAATATATAAATATATATATAAATATAAATATATTATATATATTAGTAATAATATATTATATATTTATAATATATATTTATATTATATATATATATATTATATAATAATATATATTATATTATATAATATATATATATATATATATAGTATATTATATATATATAGATATATATTAATGTATATATATATATATAAATATATATTATATATATCATCATGATATATGTAATAATAGACAAAATATAATATATAAAATATAGATATATATATATATAAAATAATATATATATATAAAATTATAAAATATATATTATATATTATATTATATATATATATATATATATTAATATATATATATATATATAGTAATATATATATATACTATATATTTGGTTAATATTATTTTGGTGCACTATATTTAATTAAAACACTTGCAAAAAGGAGTAATTTTATTGCACATAATTTATTGTTAATCAATAGTTAAAAACTTTTTTAAATCGAGCTAAAATTTGGATGGGCCAGAGCACATCGCTATTGAAACCTCGTGGAATTGTGCAGTGTTTTTTTTTTTTCTTTTTTTTTTTTTTTACAGAGATAAATACACCGTCTACTCACGTACGATCCCTAATCAAGGAGGAAGTGGTACTCTTTTATACGTCCGAGCTGTGACGAAGCCAAACCAAGGAGAGAATGCAACTATATAAGCACTAACACATATACCATCACCGCAAATTATACGAGCTCCAGCATACAAACTCACAACACACACACATATATATAATTATATATATATTTTATATTAATATATATAAAATATATATATATATACTAATATATATATATATATATATATATTAATATGATAATATATAATATAATATATATATAATATATATATACTACACAGGGTGTTTACGAAATAGGGGGGACAAATTTGGAGGATATTAAATCTATTGTTACCATTACAGCGTTCTGTCTTAAATAAAGTTACCTGTAAAATTCTTCATTTAGTAGGTAAATGATTTAGAAAGGTGCAAGGGGTATGTTGAATATTTGGTGTTTAATGGTTCACCGTAGATGTGCGAAGTTGGTTACGGAAAACTCTGCATATGTAAAGTAATAACCTATAGAACAGGGTATTGCCGTCTTATATATTGACACTGCTATAGGTTGCTTGATGGGTACCACCTTATTATAGAGATAGGATGAATAATACTAGGAATATTGGTGATAGTATTCGAGCAATATTTACTTGGGAAACGCAAATACAGCAATAACAATAATAATACAAATCAATAAAATGCGAATATAATATAATCTACTAATATTACTATACCAATAAGTTATAAATGCCGTTAATAACAATATATTATTTGATAAAGTAATATTACTCATCAGTAATAGTAATGAAATACGATCAGGAAACAGGAAATATATAATAACATAAGAGTATAACATATTAAGGGGTATGATAAAATAATAACAATAAATATATATATAGGAATTTAAAACTAATAATATAATAAAATGAGAAAACTATGAATAAGTAATAATAAGACGATAAAGGCAATAATAATAAATAATATAATAATTAAATACTCACCCATGTTTTAAGGGAATATGAATTTTGAATTAATGATAGTTTAAAATAATTAGATGAACTCAATACATAATTAATACAATAGATAGTTAGGAATAATAAATAAGTAATAATACATAATAATGTAATATTATTATATTTTTTTTACCTTCTCTTTTTAATTTTTATTATAAATTGATTATTAAAGTAATAAAAATTAATTAATATAATTAAGTAAATAATAAAATTAAAAATTAAAAATAAAATGAACATTCTTAATAATCTTATACTATGTTGAAGAATAATAAGTAATAATAATAATATAAATATACCATAATATAATTAATTAAATAATAATTTATAAGTGATGAGGCAATACGAATAGGATATCATTAAAGATGGTGATCTTCTAAGTAATGAAATAAAGAATAATCATAATGATAAATAGTAGTAAGCAGGTACGTAGATAGAGAGTGCCACATTGCATAGCAATTGCAGAGTGGAGTGCCACATTTCAAATGTGCGTAGAGCAAACATTTGAAATGTGCACGAGAGCCATGCTGAGCGAAGCTCGGCGTATCATATGATGTATTTCTGGAATGTAGGTAATTTTAATGTACGTGTATATATTATATTATAATTTAATTCTTATTATACCCTCCCCCTTTTGTTGCCCCCACTCCCCTTATTTTTTTATATTTACTTATGTGCGGTGCGCACCGTAGGATGCGCACATTCGATAGTGTATGTTGATTAGACTAAGCAGTCATCTAACCTTAACGAGATAGATTACATATACACATAAACAGCCTACATATCTCACATACATACACTATAACACACACACACACATATATATAGTGATACAACACTAACATCACTACACACACACCACCGTTTAACCTATATATATATCTATACATTATATTATCCACCATCTCTTTACCCTTAGCTCTTAGCTGTTTACCCTACCCCCTACCCCCCTATGTTTGTTGCCATGACTACTAATCTATACATCTACCATCCTCTCGGCTACGCAACGCTTACACACGACACACTTGTTTCCGCGCTGCGCGCCGTTTGGATCCGACTTGGTCCCCTCGTCTTGGAGGACCCGTGGAACCCTCTCGCGGGCCTTCGCCACCGCCGCTGCCTTTGCCGCCACCGCCAGCGCTGGTTTGATATACTCGGATAGCCTTTCGTTCGCATTATTGTCTTGAGGAGATGGGGTTTATTTACTTCTTCCTACACCATCTCCCTCCATCTTGTTGAATATAAGATTATATAAAATTGGACCAGGATAGAAGACTCGAATCCTGTGTCCTTTCTCGGCTGGCTAAGTCATCACGTGTGGTCTACTAACAGGTAAATATCGGACTTAACTGACGCAGATGTCAACAAAGCGGCCTTTCAGACTTTCTTTCCAAATCTAATGTGCGGCTTATGATTATAGAGGAGATTAAATCTTAGGAGTTCAAAATGAGATGTGAATGAAAAAGCTAGACGGGAAGATAAGATGAAGATAAAAGAATTGATTCAGATGTACCCATAAGCGATGCGTATGAGGAGGAGACTTCAAGGATGGATTGAGAAGAGCTAGAAGTAGAAGAGAAGGTTTGCCGGTAAGAAGGAAGTGGGCCGATGAAAATCGAGAAGAAGAGAGAAAAGAGATACGAGACCCCTTTTCCTCCGATATTCCTCTTAACGCAAGTACCGCGTCCGATATTCTGACCGATAAGATTAAGCCTTGGGCTATGTAAGAAAGACAGTTTTTTCTTGACAAATTAAACTCGTATATATATAATATATATACATCTTATTACCTTACACTATAATATATATATATATATATATATAAGTATAAAAGTATATGACTGTGGTTAGCTGGATCTTAAAACATTGATATGAATAGACATACTAGATTATATTAAGTATAAGGTAAGTACATACAATTTACAAAGCGTATGCCTTAGTACGTATGTTTATGTAACATATATATATATATATATATATCGAGGAATATTATAAACGTAGTGATTCTTTAGAAGATGTATGCTTTATGGCTGTGGGAAGTTCAGACTATTTATATGCTCTTACTTTTTTTAATTACGGGTATTTTACAGGGCCCTTTTGTTTCTTAATCTCAGTCATATATATAAAGAGCATAATTATCCTAATGATTTATTATCTTCTTATAATCATACTATAATATATATTATACATTATCATATGTAACTATGAATTCGATCTTTCTTCTAATTATTTTTATTCATTGTATTTTTTTTTTTTTATTTCTGCTTATTTTAAAATTATGTTAAATTATATATAATAACGTATCTGAATTTTATGCGGAGTTTATTATTTATAATGATATATACGTAATAAGTGATCCATTACAGTGGGTTATATATTATAAATATTTATTATTTATATATAGAGTCATATATATATATATAAGCTATATTATGTGCTAATATATCACCTTTGAGTATATATTAATATATATATAAATATTATATATATATATATTATATATATATATTAGTATATATAATATATATATAGTATATACTATAGATTAACGTAGATGCAGAGCAATCATCAAGTACTGCAAATTAATATCACCATCTTCGTAAAAAGCAATCTTCTAAGAAGTTAATACAGACTTATCACATCCTATTTTAATTAATTTAATATATTTTTTCATTTGGGATTCGGTTAATTCACATAGTAATCGAATACGATGTATGGTCCAGTCAGTTACGACATTTTTGGGAGAGAGAGAGAGAAGAGAAGAGAGAAGAGAGAGAGAAGAGAGAGAGAGAGAGAGAGAGCGAGAGAGAGAGAGATGTTCTTACTTCTTACTGTCTCATTTTGCGCTATTCACTGCTTTCTTAACATTTTTCACCAAACCCACATCAAAATTCAGAAATAGAAGTCACAAACGGCATTAACACAACACTGACAACAACCAACATATCCATCTACACAACAAACTATACACAATCAACAAAAAACTTACAAATCAATAGCACAAAATAATCAAGCAACAACTAAAACTAGAAGATTTACACTTCTTAATTCATTGCCTATGCCCTGTCAAGACAAAAGAACATGAAAAGCTACCAATTCTACCCGGAAGAGTTCCATTGAACGCGATTTTAAACTCTTTTTTGTCGAGGTCATTGTTTTCCATTCTTCTTCTTCTTCTTCTTCTTATTATTATTATTATTATTATTATTATTATTAATAGTTATTATTATTGATTATTATTATATTATAAATTATTATTATTATTATTAATTCATTATTATTATTATTTTATATTTTTTAACTCTCTTTTGGATGCGTCCATGCTTTCAAGAATACTGCGTTTTTCCGCGAGAGAGAAAGAGACGAGAGAGAGGAGAGAGAAGAGAGAGAGAGGAGAGAGAGGAGAGAGAAGAGAGAGAGAGAGAGAGGAGGATGTTTCTTTCTCCTTTCATTTGTCCATTAACTGCTTTCCTTACATTTCTCAACATTAAATCCTACATCAAGAAACAACAAGAAGTTCACAAAGGACTATATAACAACGAAGAATACAACACTCATCAGCAACATAACAACAACAACAACAGACAACGGCAACAACAACAACAACAACACAACAGCAACCCAACAACAACACACAACAGCAGACAATGTGGTTTTCACTCTATTATTTTAATTATTTTCTTATTTTTTCTTTTATTATTAATTATTAATTATTATTATTTATTAGAATTTTATTTTTTATTATTATTATTTTATTATTATTATTTTATTTATTATTATTATTATGTTTTTATTATTCCATTATTATTTACAGAATATTTACAGGAACTTTGCCAGCAAGACAAACAGAACATGAAAGCTTAACCCATTCATAGTTCTTGCTCGCTCCCCAAAAAGCCATTGAAGGCGATTATGTGATTAACTTTTTTTTTTTTTTTTTTTGCCAGTGATATTATTTGAAAATGGTGCTCTTAGCATGCAATATTTTTGACCAACTTAATATTCAATTATTATTATTATTTATTATTCTATACTTATATTAATATATTATAAAAGATTATTATTATTTATTATTATTAATGATTTTGTTTAACTCTCTTTGGATGCTCCTATCGTCGAAGATATACTCTTTTTTCGTGAGAGAGTGTCGTTAGAGTGAGTTATGTTACTGGGTCCGATCTAATCCGGATATCAGCCTTGGTGTCTTTGTATGTATCTAGCACCCCCCATCGTAAATAGATTTTAAATATATATGCATGTCGATTCGAATTATATTTAAGTTATTATATATATTAGTAGTATTTATTGTTATACTCTATATATAATTATTATACACTTATATATATAGTATATATATATTATATATATATGTATAGGTATATATATATATTTATATAGTAATATATATATATTTATATATATATATATATTATTATCATATATATTAAAATATAGTATATTAAATATATATATACTATATATATATTATATATATATACTTATATCTAATATTAGCAATAGACTGGAGTCATTGCACCACAGGACGCTGGTGTTTAATACAGATTATTTCCAAGAGACATATGATGCAGCGATGAGAAGTGGACAGTCTAATATAAATGCTCTTATTACCGGAGGCGTAAGGGCTCTGGAGCCGTCGTCGGTTCAAGGATTCCCATATGTAAGTTACGGTTCTTTCACCCCCTTTCAAGTATTTGTTCCTGAATATATATATATATATATATATATATATATATATATATATATATATATATATAATATAATTATATTTAGTATTTATATATATATAGTATAATTATATTATATATAATTATACTATTTATTATTGTATATATATTCCTTCCTTTCGACATTAGGTCTTCCGTCGCGTGGATGCCTCTCCTCTCGAGCTCCACCCTAAGACGGCAACTACTTTCACTACACAGCGGGATGAAGGTGGAACAAATCACGCTGGCGCATGCACAGTGCTGAGTCCTGTGCAGATTGAACCATCTTCAGAGATTCAACAGACACCTGTAATTCGAAATGT
>JABUQX010126328.1:0-7500 GCA_015478945.1 Trachelipus rathkii
ATATATATATATATTATATATATATATATATTAGCATATTATTATTAATATATATATATACATATATAATATATATATAGTTGTTATTACAGTTGATATGCTAATATTGTTATATTATATACATATTATTATTATTATTATATATATATTATTATATTATATAGTTATATATTATATATTATATATATACATATATATATTATATATATTTCCTTTTAGATATTAATATTATATTAATATTAATATATATATATATATATATATATATATATATATATATATATATTATTATTATATTATTATATTATAAACATATATTATATATATATATATTATTATATTATATATTGGCTATTATTATTATTATTATTATTGTTATATTATATTATGCTACATATATATTATTATATATCTATTAATATATTATTATTATTACATATATTATATTATTATATATACATATATTACTACTACTGTTGGAGCAGCTGTTGGTATATACATATATACATATATACATATTAAGTTATTGGTATGAAGAAGAAGAAGAAGAAGAGTTGATATATATATATATATATATATATTATTGCTATATTGGTTATTATTACTATGTTACATACAGATGTACATATATGGGCTATACATAATATACATATTATATATAAGCAACATGCCATTGTTACTGCTGTTACTATACATATACGTTATATATATATATTATTAGCAGCATATATTATGTTGGTTAAGCATATTATGTTGTTATTATTACTATTATTAATATATTAAGATGAATAAATAACATTAATATATGTAAATACATATATATTATGTTATTGGTTATTATTATTATTATTATTATTGTTATTATATATTACATATATATATATATACATATATATATATATAAACAGTTGTTACATATATATTATTGGCTATATTAGGCTACATACATAGCTATTATATTACATATTACATATATACATATTAATATATATATATACATATTATTATTATATATATATATGTATAATATATATATATATAGATAGTATATACATATATATATATATATATTATTATATATAGTTATTATTATTGTTATTAATATTATATTATTATATATTATATATATATATTATTATATATTCATATACACATATTATAAGGTTGTTGTTATTACAGATTTGAGAGCAAAGAGTTAGCAAGCAAGGGCTATTGTTAGCATACTGGCTATTATTGTTACTACTAAGTAAGGCTATTACATACATACAAGAGTTATTGTTGTTATATGTTATTGGCTACATACATATTGTTATTGTTGTTATTATTGTTATTATATAGCATATATTGCTGGTTATTAAGCATATATACATTATTAGTTGTTATATTAGCATAGTTAGCTAGCATATTATTACATACATATTACATATATATATATATATATATATGTTGTTGTTGAGCTACAGCAGCAGCAGCAGCAGCATCATATATATAGCAATATATATATATATATTATATATATATATATATATATATATATATATATATATATATATATATATATATATATATATATATATATATATATATATATATATATATATATAAATTTATGTTGAACAATACGAAAAAAAATAAACTAAAGGAAGAGACGAACTATAATCAGGAAGCAGATGAAAATAATAAAAAAACATTATTAATATAATAATATCGAAAACAATTAACTAATCTTCTTCTTCTTCTTCTTCTTCTTCTTCTTCTTCTTCTTCTTCTTCTTCTTCTTCTTCTTCTTCTTCTTCTTCTTCTTCTTCTTCTTCTTCTTCTTCTTCTTCTTCTTCTTCTTCTTTGACTAAACTTCGAACGTGTAAGACGTATTTATTGTTTACGGAATACTAATTCAGCAGAAATAGCAGAAAATTTTAGAAGAGATTAATATATATATAAAAAAAAGGAAAAAAATTTTTTTAATTTCGGTTTGTAAAATTAACATTTTATTTATTGAAATACTATTATTTTAATTTAAATTTTCAATTTATTTTAACATTCTTATTTTGGTGAAGCTACATATTGAAATTTAACAATGCCTGCTACTCGCTACACTTGTTCTAGCTGCAATATCAGCCGTTGGTATTCAGATTTCAAAGAAAATATTCTGGCTAATAAATTCTCTATTTGTTACTTCTGTAGCTTTGAGAATTCTATTAAAAATATTCATACTGATATTAATGAAATAAAGAATGTTTTGGGTGAATTTAAAACAAATTTAAACGTGATTAAGGCTCCAAAAGAAATTGCAAATAAAGAAAATTCTACTTTAATGGGTAAAATTTGTAATATTTCAGAAGAAATTAAAATTACTGAAAGGGCCTTAGGCTCTTTTAAAAGCACTTCTGAATCGCTTAGATTACCTGAGGTAATTACTAGCAATGCCAATAAAGACAAAGAAAATAACAAGGAAAACAAGTTTATGAAGGTCTCTAATGGATGTAAACCTAATTTGAGGCCTGAATTTAGAGTTCCGGTTTCAAATCCCTTTTCCATTCTAGAGGTTGAAGGGTGTGAATCGGAGACAATCTTGATTGGTGACTCTATAGTGCAGAATATGAACGAAGAATTCGTTAAACGCAACCCTACTAAAAGGAAATGTAAAATGGTTTCTGGGGGAACAATATCGGTCTTTGATAAATCCCTTAAGGATTTACAAATCAAAGAGAATAGCTTAGCGTGTGTCATGATTGGGTCGCAAGATGTGTATGAAAAGGAAAATACGACAAATGACCTAATCGACAAATATAGAATTCTAATTAAAAATTTGAAGGAAAGATCAGGTAATATTTTATGTTTAGGAATTTTGCCTCGTTGTTTAATGGGACTAAGAGTTACCAGCAAAGCAATTTTTTTCAACGCAAGATTAGAAGAAATTTGTAGGGCAGAAAACGTCTCTTTTGCTAACCTTTGGGGAAGCTTTGATGGTCAGAATAATTTATACAGAAAAGACGGGATTCATTTAAATGATGTTGGTGACGCGCGATTAGGTCGACTATTGAACACTGAGGTCACAAAAATGCATAAGGAGATAAACTGTAGCAAACAGGTTTTTCGGAAAGGTCCAAATCCCCGTTCAACATTTGCGAAATGAAAGCTATGTCTTTCAACGCAAGAAGCATTCGTAACAAAATAAATGAATTTAAAGCTATTGTTTACACAGAAAACTACGATATAGTTACAATCACTGAAACATGGTGCAACTTTAAAGATCGCGATTTTATTTCAGAATTTCAAATTAATGGTTATAAGTTATTTTTCAAAGATAGAAACAATAATAGGGAAGGGGGAGGCGTTATGATTTATATTAAAGATATATATCAAACTACTCAGCTAGAACTAGCTGATATTCATGAAATAGATATCATTGGAATTAAAATAGAAACATTGAATATAAATTTGAATTTAATAAATGTTTATCGTCCACCGTCCTCACAATCGGCAATAGATGTAGCTTTGTATACCGAATTAAGCAAAATTTCAGAAGGATATACAATAATTGTAGGTGACTTTAACTGCCCAAATATTAACTATAATTTACTTGATGCAGATCCCGAAGGAAATAGATTACTAAAGTTCTTAGGAGATAATTTCCTATTTCAAATAATCGATTGCCCAACAAGAGGAAACAATATTTTAGACCTACTAATAGTGACTCATTTAAACTTGGTAAGAAGTTTTGAGGTCATAGAACCTATTGGTAAAAGTGATCATAACATGATTAAGTTTACTATTAATATTGAAAACAAAATGCATAGCAATTACTTGAAAATTCCTGATTTTAAGAACGCAAATTTTAATGGCTTTAAGGAAAGCTTATCTATATATGATTGGGATGAAATATTAACGGGCAATGCAAATATAATGTGGGATACGTTTCTACAAATATTTAAAGAAAAAGAAAAAGATTTTGTTCCATATAAAATGAAACAAACTTTACCAAGTTCAAAACCAAGATGGTGGAACAATGAAATTAAAGATTCTCTAAATAATAGAAATAGGGCTTATAAACTTTGGAAGTCTTCTCCCTCAGTAGAAAATAATAATAATTACAAAGTTTGGCGTCGAAACTGCAAAAGACTAATTAGATGCTATAAAAGAAACTATGAAATTAATATTGCCCGGGAGAGTAAAATTAATCCTAAAAAGTTTTACAATTATGTCAATAATAAAAGTTCCATTAAGGAATCAATTGGACCATTACTGGACATTAATGGAAATTTAAAATCAAACAATGCTGATATGGCAAACATTTTAAATAATTTTTTCTCCTCAGTATTTACGAAAGAAAATCTAGATAATGTTCCTAACATGAAAGACGTACGGGATTTTCATGCAGATAGTATTTTAGATACATTTGAAATTTTAGAAGAGGAACTTGCTTTCCAAATTGATAAGCTATTAATTAATAAATCACCTGGACCAGATGGATTTTATCCTATGCATCTAAAAAATTTGAAAGATGTATTAGTAAAACCTCTGACGATGCTTTTCAATAAGTCTTTACAAGAAGGATTAGTACCGCATAATTTCAAACTTGCAAATATAACTCCTATTTTCAAAAAAGGAGATCGTAAGCTCCCTAATAATTACAGGCCAATTAGCTTAACTTCTATAGTTGGCAAAATTTTTGAAGCAATACTAACTAATAGATTAGTTTCACACCTTGAAGATCATGGATTGCTCAAGAATTCCCAACACGGGTTTAGAAGAAATAGATCATGCTTAACTAATTTACTAGAATTTTTTAATATAGTTATTAACGATGTAGATAATTACAAATCTTTTGATGTCATTTATTTAGATTTTCAAAAGGCATTCGATACCGTCCCTCATCAAAGATTATTGGAAAAGCTAAGAGCTCACGGTATTCGAGGAAGGCTTTTAAATTGGATTAAAAATTGGTTATTGGACCGACGACAACGAGTTGTTGTCAATGGTGAGTGCTCAGAATGGGCTGATGTTATTAGTGGTGTACCACAAGGATCTGTTCTGGGTCCAATACTTTTTATTATATATGTAAATGACATAGATGATGACATTTTAAGCAATATCTCGAAATTTGCTGATGATACGAAACTTGGAAATCGCATAAATTGTGAAAGATTATCAATCACTCCAGAGCGATTTGAATAAGATTGTAAATTGGTCAAAAACATGGCAAATGAAATTTAATACCGATAAGTGTAAGGTTATACATTTTGGAAGTAGCAACAATGAATATGATTACAAAATAGATGACTCAGTTATCAAAGTTGTCAGTGAGGAAAAGGATCTAGGGATATTAATTAATAAGGATTTAAAATTTGCGAGACAATGTGCTGAAGCTGTTAAGAAAGCAAATAAAGCTCTAGGCTTTATTGCCAGAAACTTCGAATATAAATCTAAAAATATAATACTTCCTCTTTATAAAACATTAGTTAGACCTCATCTGGAATACGCAGTACAGTTTTGGAGTCCATACCTCAAAAAGGACATAGAAAAAATTGAAAGAATTCAAAGAAGGGCAACTAAATTAATACCAGAATTGAGAGGTAAGTCATACGACCAACGACTACGTGAATTAGATATACATTCTTTAGAAACAAGAAGATTGAGAGGAAAATTAATAGAAGTTTTCAAAATACTAAATAAATTTGAAAATATCGATTACAGGCAGTTCTTTAGATATGATTTTAACGATAACACGAAGTAATGGGCATAAACTTTGTCATAAACGATTTCAAACCAATATAGCAAAGAATTTCTTCACTTACGATGTAATTGAGAAGTGGAATAGTCTCTTATGAAATAGTGAACAGCGGCAACATCGATTTATTCAAGAAAAAGTTAGATAAACACTTTAAGGAAATTGGTCTGTGAACTTCAACTCATACCGAATCTTACTTTATTAAAACGATAGAATTAGATAAGGTGAAATCAAACGAACTATTGAGATCATTTGGTAAATGTTAAAAGTACATCTTAAAAGAATTTGGGCGCCGAACTTATATTGAACAGTTTTAATGTTTACCCCTTAGAGGTAAATTTACCGCTGTTCTAGCGCTCTAAGTCGGTGGTCGCATTAATCACACTATCATCTTAATTTGTAATAACAGCTTTGATGTTCACCGCTTGGAGGGTTATTTCTAACGTTCTAAGCCGGTGACATCATCGATCACACTATCATAATATTTTGTATTAACAATTTGATGTCCACCACTTAGAGGGTTATTTCTAACGTTCTAAGCCGGTGACCTCATCGATCACACTTTCGTCTTAATTTGTAATAACAGTTTTGATGTCCACCACTTAGAGGGTTATTTCTAACATTCTAAGCCGGTGACATCATCGATCACACTACAATAATATTTTGTAATAACAGTTTTGGGGTTCACCGTTTAGAGGGTTAATTATAACGTTCTAAGCCGGTGATCTCATCGATCACACTATCTATATTCTGGACTGTAAAGTCTTTGCTAGTCGGTGTTCTGTAGTTCTGTAGTTCTGTAGTTCTTCTTCTTCTTCTTCTTCTTCTTCTTCTTCTTCTTCTTCTTCTTCTTCTTCTTCTTCTTCTTCTTCTTCTTCTTCTTATTATTATTATTATTATTATTATTATTATTATTATTATTATTATTATTATTATTATTATTATTATTATTATTATTATTATTATTATTATTATTATTATTATTATTATTATTATTATTATTATTATTATTATTATTATTATTATTATTATTATTATTATTATTATTATTATTATTATTATTATTATTATTATTATTATTATTATTATTATTATTATTATTATTATTATTATTATTATTATTATTATTATTATTATTATTATTATTATTATTATTATTATTATTATTATTATTATTATTATTATTATTATTATCATTATCATTATCATTATTATTATTATTATTATTATTATTATTATTATTATTATTATTATTATTATTATTATTATTATTATTATTATTATTATTATTATTATTATTATTATTATTATTATTATTATTATTATTATTATTAATATATAGACTAGCTTTTCAGTGTTAGGATTACTTTGTATTACATATACTGATGTAATTTATGATTTCTCTAATTAAATATAAATTTGAATATGAAACCGTATAATACTTCATGGGCTCAAAGGACGAAAACGTCCCCTCAGAAGCCCATTTCTCGTCAATATTTTTATATTAAATTGCTATTTTTAATGATAAGTATTATGTAATAAATACCATTGACAGAATAAAGTATTTTTGAGTTGATTATTATTATTATGATTATTATTATTATTATTATTATTATTATTATTATTATTATTATTATTATTATTATTATTATTATTATTATTATTATTATTATTATTATTATTATTATTATTATTATTATTATTAAAAAAAAACTCACAATGTATAAAAGAACTGAATTTAAACAATCAGTTAACAACCAACCAAAATA
>JABUQX010126328.1:20000-43098 GCA_015478945.1 Trachelipus rathkii
GTAGTGTTAGAGTATAATCCACCGAATCTCGCTAACCTTAATACAAACTTAGATATAATTATACACATACACTACAGGAAAAAAAGAATATATAACATATGAGCAAAGTGTAAATGAGTTTTGTACTCACCTGGAGGTTATATTATAACAAAGACAATGTATATATAAATTTCGAGAGTAAATTTCTAGAATCAAAACGTATGTGTACACCTTCAGCCCATCACTAGTAACCCATAATCCCGCGAGGTAGATGCCTCTTGACACATCTCTAAATGAGCGATAACTAAATTGGAGCTTCCGAGCGAGTAAATCAAGATCGATTCACTCTACATTGTCTGAGAGATAGAATATAGATCAACAATAAAACTAAGTTGTTCTTTTCCGCAGATATACAAACGGACCTTTATCTCGACATATATACCATAAATCATTGGAGCGAAGTTTTCAGATTAATTCCACAGATATCTAAACTAAATATGACTAAGGATCACTAATGCAGTTT
Organism: Trachelipus rathkii; assembly: GCA_015478945.1. NCBI lineage: Eukaryota > Metazoa > Arthropoda > Malacostraca > Isopoda > Trachelipodidae > Trachelipus > Trachelipus rathkii. The sequence goes on from JABUQX010126328.1 coordinate 20,503, forward strand.
ATCCATAGAAATATCATAAGAATATAATAAATTTGAACAATTGACAAAACCTATAACATACCTATTACGCTACGAATATAACTACTAATACATTAAATACAAAGTTCCATAAATAACAACAGTAAAGTACTAACTAGTAACACAGTCGTACAAAACGATAAACCTATTTCACACTATTAATTTCAAAGCAATATTCATTCTAATAACATAATAAATGTTAATTTAAACATTCAATCAACTTATTATGATTACGTATTCTAAGCATTTCGAAGAGTATTCATATTATCGGATTAATAATCAATATAGCCCAAAAAAATGAGTTAACTTTTAATTTAATCTATAACCTAGATCGAAATTTTATCGACTATAGCGATATTTCAAGCAAGTGCTTTCACAACTAATTGGAGGAGAGGCCTAAGTCTACCAATGCATCCATAGTATTATGGAGACTACACCTACTATGGAGATGAGAGTTTTGTTTTTACCCGACGACTATAAACCCTCAATTTACTAAGGATCTTAGGCAGCTGGCACACTTTATATGTGGAAGCTATACCTGATATTTCTACTATATAGCCAAAGGTATCCAGCGACTATCTAATATGTCTAGCGCGCATGTAAGAATGTACAACCATCACGAATTTAAAATGGCGAATAAAACGATTTATGATAACTATAATGAATACCTATTCATACTTTTTTCAAGCATACACTGTCTAAACATTTAAACCTAATATTAAAAGTATTACAAGTTGGCTGTTAAACACCTCGAGGAGCGAGCGAGGCAAAGAGAGGAGACCACAGACAACACTTCCTTCCTCAATACGAATTTGATCTTAATTTTAAACCTATACAGATTATCTTTAAACGTAAATACTAATCCACGCATTAACTATAATAGTAAGTAAAAGTTGAGCTAACCACAGAAGCTATTAAAAACAAATTAATTAATGTTTTCTAATTAGAATATTTCACAACACGCTGAGATGAGTGTACAATAATGTGTATCTACCGTAAAGTATCCCTTTGGGGAAGTTTTCTGATTTTAAAAGCAGTAAAATCAGTAAATCAAACATCAGCACAGGCATGCCACACACCGTAAGTAACCAACTATCCAATTAGACCTTATTTTATAGACCTACTTTAATTCAGGAATCTATAATTAAGATTCATGTCATTTAATTTCTGAGTAGGTTAACTATATTTCCGGCTAAAACATAAGCACAAATAAATAATGATGTAATTCTATATATATATATTAGATATATATTAATATATATCTAAATATTACAAAGTTTTTACATTTAAATATTAATAGCTAAACAGACGATCTAAAACCTTCTACAAGTAAATTAATAAATAATTTTGAAATACTAAATCTAAAAAACCTAAGTCACACATACGTACGAAATAAATTTAACTAACATTAAACAAATCTTATCACGTAACACTTATAACAAACAGTAAAAAGGTACCTAACACTTGCCTACTACAATATGTGTAAAAGATTCACTGTAACACCCTTAGCTACAACACTTTGCAAGCATTATCTCTTAAGAGACTCCAACAGAACTAGTCGTAGTTATAATCATCAATTCACATCAGGGACGAGTTATATTTAACCTGATTCGCCACTAGACTTCAAAAATTTTTATTAAGCATATAATTTATCTATATAATCATCATACTGACAAGGTAAAATAGTGCTAACAACACAATATATTTTTACATTTCAACTTAATCGTAATTATATTATTAAGCAAAAAATTCACATAACCTCGTTCACTATTATATTAATTCAATATAACCCCAAACGTAAATATAATTTGCAAAACAAAGTTTTATATGACTCAATACTATAATAAACATAATAATAAAATAATAAACAAGAATAATTTATCATTTAACATTAACATAAAAATTAATAAAGTTACTTTGAATTAAAACATATCAACAAGTAAATAATATAGCGTAAATATAGTTTATAAACTATACTTTAAGTAAACAGTAAAAATCAGCTCAAAAAATCCTAATTATGATCTAGGCCATCCAGCAGTAACGCGCCCTATCCCTACCCCAAGTCTATGCCCGTATGAACCTCCTACAATTGGACCAATACTAAATTTTGTCAATTTCCTTAAGTATCTAATTATATTAATTATCGAGTATCAATTTTGGGATAACCTAACAAAAATAAAAGTTCTTTATATACTGACCTACGAATATATGCCTAACCACATGTATAAAGTTTTATACAATATTCCAGCGCTTTATACAGGTACATACCCTGATAAATCATAAGATAATATAATAATTAGTATTTACAATACAGTGATAAAACACCTATAACATAACCTTATCGCTTATGCCATTAATACTCCCGCTAAAAACAAATCCTGAAATTCAACCTATTTATACTTATCAAGGTAAAAGTAGCTTAAACAGGTCATAATGAGCAATTGAACAGTCTGATGATTGATCTGCTCACCGTTGCGCAGGCTGTCATTCAAAATCACCGCACGACAGCGTAATTTAGTTGATACGCGTTGCTTATGAGAAAATCTACCACACTTAGCGCGCTTAAGTTACCAGATACAATAGAGTCCCGAGGACAATAGTTGCTCATCATAAGATATAATTACCAAGCATCTAATTGAACTATGAATTGGACATCAATCTTATCATCAAAAGTTGTCACTCGCTCGAGTATATACATCCATTTGAAGTTATATAATAACAGACTAATATAGCAAAATTCCTCGGCAACCGTAACATTACACACAACAAAACTTAACACTAGGCTCTACGTTATTCTAAATACACATTCATCGTCAGTTAACGACAAGTATAATTAATCTTAATACAAAACTTCATCATTATCTCTAACAATCGTTCAATTGGTTTAAATTTTATTCACTAACTGTTAACCCAGTAATATTAAATAACATTATAACAGTACCTAACTTACGAATACCATTTTCATTTAAATACCAAGAGTATATCTAAAATACAAACACATCACCTTCACCGAGATAAAAAAACCCTAAATGAGGGATGCGCCCCTTTGTAAAATTGGGTGTGATGAATCTACCTGTATAGTAGAAGGGGATTACACCCCGAAGGGGTGTAATCTAAGGGAGTATTATACCTCACCTACAAAATAAGGAGTAAGGGTAAGGCTCCAAAAAACCAAGTGTTTAATTAATAAGAGCTTCCAATCTTCAGCAATTAAAAGTATAGATTAATGACTTACTGGCAAAGGACGATGCAGTCTTTGAAATAATTACAAAAGTAGCAGATATACTTATTATTAATAATAAAACTATTATATAGGTAAAATTATGACTACGAACCCCTACCATGTGAACGAAGGGGGAGATAATATTAGGGGGCGGTAAATCATCTTCAAAGGAGAACAGTTCCCAACCCAAGAGAGAGGCTCACATGGAGAAGCAGAAATAAACAAAACAATAACAACGAGATTAACCTCAGGTCCAGAAGAGAGCAAAGGTAAAATAACAAAGAGTTCTATATCGAGAGAGAATGATCACCATTCTTTTAAGCCTATCACTAAAGGTCGTCAGGTAACAGTAACTGATGAATTGAGAAAGCCGGCTGTCAACCCGAATCGAACAGATAGAATCTACCATACATTTATAAAATATAGAAAGATAAATGCTCACCAGAGATAAACGATTAAACAATAGTAAAAACACTAAATAATGAAGCAACGGATGATCAATCAGTTTTAGTGACGATAATTAATGGTGTATAACCACACGAGATTTCTACATAGAATTAATCAAACATAAGAGCTAATTTAACGGTATATAATTTATGTCCTATGTATATTACTTAATTTAGGTATATCCCCGCTACAAATTTATAATAGATGAAAAGATCAGGCCAAAAGTACATATTGAAGTATAATCAATAAATACGCCAACACAGAGAGAACTGATGATCGTTGCAAAATTGATAAATGCCTCTACCTTCATCGAGCATATGTGACCGATGGAATCGGTAAATGTATAAGTTTAACCTATATGAGTTGAGTGTCTGAATAAGTTTGGTCACTATCCCGATATAGTTATTAGGTTTTCTTTTCTGGTAAAAGTTATTTAAGAGATTTTTCCTGTCCTGTAAAAGTTAATATTAGGTTTTCTTTTCCGTAAAAGTATATTTATATTATGGAATTTTATTTTCTTTTCCGTATTATTATGTTTAATCTTTTCTTAAAAAGTTAATATCCATAGGATAATTGACGTATTGTATATCTTTAAACGGGATTAATTCTCTTTCATAATAGAAAGAGATCTATATATATTCACACTCACCAAAAATATAAAAAAAGTAAAGTACAATAAATGTATGTATATTTCAATTTTGAAGTTATTTTCAAAATGAAAGTGAGAAAGTTAGACTCAATGGCACTCAAGACTTAGCAGTAATATTTTGAAGGTGTAGATCACATATACTGCTGCTATTCGCTTTATCAGTAACATAGCACGGAGATAATGTATAAGCTGAAAAAAGCACGGTTGCCTGCACCAAATAACAGGTACAAAATATCTCTCCCGTCGAATTCAACCCACGCCTACAAATTAATAGTCTAGCGGAACGCAACCAAACAGGAAGAGGGGAGTTCGCATTGATAGGAAAATTTTTAGTAACATCAAGTCCTCAAGGACATTGAGGCAAATTTTCTATATGGAGAAGGGAAGGAGCGCGAGATTCACTGGAATTGGGTATATATGCACACCTATAGGTGGAAGTATAGAGAAAAATTAAATTCATTTGGTTGGAGAGATCGTCAAAGAAAAATCAAAAATTAAATGAAAGATAAACTTTAATACCCATGTCAATCTTTTTTGATAGAACATAATTTTCCCCAAATCCAAATTTATATTTTCACTACATGCCAAATTGAAAATAGCTCTGGCGACCACTTAGGGTGGGTTGAGGGGTGCGCTATAATACAGGGACAAAAATTAACATTAATCTTTTTAACTTTGGATATTTTTTAAAACTGGCATACCGTTTACTTATCGAGATAATATATCGTGCTCGTGTGGGCGCAGAAGCCTGAATTCGAGAGCTCACACAGATTGTAGTACTATCATGCATCTTATTTTGAGCAAGAGAAGGCTCATTAAATAATTTATTGCGTGATATATTACATGCCCAAGGAGAGGTGAGGGGATGTTCATATAGAGAGTCGACGTATCGGATGTCTGCGATTAGTAGATAAATCTTATCAAGATAAGAGAAGCGCATTGTACAAAGGCTATTTTCACAAGGACACGCACGGTCAATACTCTATTTTGAATGAACGAGAATCCCGTGTTTAAGAAAAGGAGGGACTTCTAGAATGAAATATAGCAGAGCCTACGAGATGGGAAGGAACTCGATAGAAAGCAAAGTACGACTAAAAAGACGCACATTACAGTAATATTGTAAAACAACAATAAGTTATATAAGGAGAGGACGAAAAAAAAATGGCGATAGATGGAGTAGAAACGAGAGACTTATAAAGTTTCAATTGTTTTGATAAATAAATTTTTTGATTTTCTAGTCATAAATCGGATAAAATTATTCTACACCATTCGTCGGTGAAAACGAGTTGAAATTCAAGCGAAATACATCTCACAGGTAGTTCGCACCAAGCCCATCCGAGAACAATAATCACACTAACTTTGCGGCCTGTTGCGGATAGTTGAGTTAGAGCAATTTTCGGAATGTTTTTCTAAATATTACCTGTCCCTACTTGCACTGATGACACGAAGTTTGTTGTAACTCGCATCAAGAATCACTTATTTGCTACTTAGAAAATAACTATAGAGCGTTAGTATAATATTCTGCGACAAAAGGTGAGTAAATAAGAAATCACCGCGTTATTCACAGCCCAATAATACTCATAATATCCAAAAGATCTTACTGGGTCGTGTGTCCCGCACTCGCAGCTGAGAAAGCAGCTATTTAAATAATTTGCAATAAAACACAACAATGACAATTTCATCTACACGAACCGCTTTCAACTCACGATTGTTATCAAAAGCACCATTTTGAATAGTTCTGATGTTATTACTTGCACAATTTATCACTTGCAACGAAATTAAAGAATAAAAAGTCTTTTTATTAATTTCTTCGATTTCATTATTTTCCAAATAAAGTAAAGTGTAGATAATTCCTATTTATTCAATCTCTTTATAGTGTGAACTCGCGTTACAAAAGTTATTTCTGTATGACTATCAATTTCAGAAAGGTTATTATTGTCTATTCTACGATCTGTTAATGCAATCAGTCCTTTGAAAGTATCCTTAGATATGACTGTCATCATATTATGAGATAATAAAAGAGTGTGAAGCCTAAAAAGACCACTAAATGTGTCAGGAGCAATATACTGTATATTGTGGGAGAGCGGGAGTAATGAACTAGGTTAGTCACTAGCAGCCAAGATCGACGACGGCACTTGCGCTTGAGGGTGATAGTTCGAGAGTATAAAATAAACAGAGGAAAAAATGTCACAAAGTCTATTTATACCTCACAGCTTTTTCTTAGAGCCTTGGGCACTGTATCAATATAAATTAATTTAATGCCGTTCTAGGACAGAACGCTTGAGGGTCAATCTATAATAGCACAAAAGAATTTCTTCGATGTAGTCTCTATCGGGAAAATAATAATCAGAAATTGTATTGGGCACCATTTTTTCTTTGTTAAGTGCTAAGAGACAAAAGTGTTTGAAAGTAATAAAACGAGATTAGAATTCAAATTATGCGCTCATTATAAAGTATTATGACTAATGAACACATATAAAATATAAAAGTGTCCTTCGAACGAGAAAGACTCCGGCATGGAGCCAAACGAAGTGAAATCGGTGTGGATGATATTAATTGTACTGTTATATAGACGATGCTAACACTCGATATGTGATAATATCAGCTTGTTCTTTGTGAGGACAACCAATGAGAGAAGTGTGATACGACTGGTGAGCAGGACCATACAGTTGAAGAAAACAGGATGGGGCACTAAACCTCACTTAATATCTATACAGCAATCTCGACTAAGGCGCTAGTCAAATCTTCGTGTTATATTGAATTGAAATGCGTCAACCGTGGCGTTATTTTGTATTTGTCTTATCGAATATACAAACTAACATCATAAGGTTTGCAATCTACAGCACGGCTCCTATACTAGAGAATGTGCGCAGAGAGACGACAATCCACGTTTAGATATATCAGAGCAGTTTTGGAAGATGAGAGAGACATGTACAAAAAATATAATTAGCACTAGCATGATATTCTTAGTTATAAACGAATAGAATTGGGAGCCACCGTAATCGAGCGCAATCAGAGATAAGAACAACATCGAAACAGTTAACCACGCATAACGCAATTTTCTAGCGATCTTGATGGCTGAAGTAAAAAGAGGAAAAAATCAATCGGTTATAGTGCCAATACCTTTAAAAATCAAAACGAGAGCCATAAGGTCAATTTGCTATATAGCATAGAAATAAAACGGAAAAGGATTTAAATCATATTAAATGATTCACAGAATAGCAGCTAACTTCACAAAACTATTTACCTGCAGCGTCTTGTACTTCCCAATCGAAGTGGGACTTGAAATCATACGCTGAGCTATGTCAGACACATTTATATTTCGAGTACTAATTTTATAAGACACTCCTGATTTGTTTACAATATTCAAAGACGGAATTGTAAGTTTGAAATGTGTAGGTTTTTTTTCATCAAAGAGCTCAATAGCAGAAAAAATAAATATACCATCCTCACATGAAACCAATCTAGTTGTTCTATTACCCCGCGACAACGTGCAGTCGTATGGTTAATGTAAGTAGAATATATAGAGACATCAGGTTGAACCAAGATAAATAAAAGAATGTAACATTTACCAAAGAAGGATTCTGTCAGATTACGCGCTTTAATATTAGAGAAGGATTATGTAAGTAAAACAAGCAGAAGTAATAGGGATGAGCTAGTGTCCATAGTGGGTGAAATATGACCATTATATGCAACCACTATAGACATCGCAGGAGAAGGGTATAACAAAGTTAACCGCTAAATATTCACGGTCAATATTAAGACGCCAACTCTAGAGCTTATCTTGTTATACGCCATGTATCTCGTACTAATTTCGACTTGAGTACTCTCTCTATACACGATATCATAGTTATCAATAATCAAGCTGGAGCAAAATATTTTGTTAAAACTCAGTGTCTTACCTTGCTATCAGAGACATGAAAGAAGGTTTCCTAAGCGAGAATGACTTCGGAGAATTCACCTCTCACAGGGGATTTGAGTAGATTACAGATTTCTGGTATGTGCGAAGATTCACTAGTCGTTCACAATGATGTCGTAGGAAGTCTTCGCACTGGCCCTCGTCTTCTCCAACGAGATACTGGGTTCGAGCGCAGGACATAAAACTATTTGAGATCCATAAACAAAACACCCGAGAAACTAAGAATATGCGCGTTTCTGCGAGTGTAAACTCATACGAGAGTATTTCTGTCTGGTCTTGTGTCCTTAAGAACATTCTGCTCATTATCACATGGGACGAATTAAAGTTATATCATACGACGTCATAACTCCACTGGCCGAATCCGTATCTTTTACATAATTGGTTAAAGAAGATAATTCTTTCAACTCTAGAGAACTTCGTGCGAAAACAATATGATACCTGGAGAGCCAACCCTGCAATCTACACTTTGATTTGTGGTCCCGTCTCTTATCGAATATATTTAAGTCACAATACCTTAATGATGGATTTTTAGTTGATCCTGATCATTCGAGTCAGAGCCCACAATAGAATATATAATAGTCACTAAATTATGTTAAAAAGCTAGCCCGCTATCATATCTTATAATTAAGGCCCTAACTTGTCGAAGTCGAGACTAATTCCAAGAGACAAAAATAATCTTCGTTCTATTATTTTATGCCTAATAAAGGTATTAAGCATGATGCATAAATTTGTTCGTGGCTACGGCAGATCAACAGCTTTTTAATATATATATGTACGGCTAAAAATAGTCCCACACAGACATATTGTTGGTCACATCTTGAAATCATGCAGCTCTATGTATTATGCACACACATATATATATATATATATAATATATATAATTATATATATATATGATAAGAAAAATAGAATACGTACTTAATACGAAAAGTTAGATCGGTGGACACGCCCATAGAAATCTAAAGGATTAAAGCATCAATTGCTTTATTAGAACATTATCAATAAGTTAACTGTTCTTTTGTGAATAAACATACTTATATAATAATAGTATAATCGTTTTTATTTCATTTATTATTCAGAGATTGAAGATAAAAATCACCTAAAGTTATATAAGAGATGTTAACATATTATAGAATGGTTAAAAAATGAGGTTGCCTACCATAGGAGTATATGCATAATTATATTTTATTTAGGGGAAAAATCATTAATATAATTATATTGAGTTTATTACTCTCTAACTTTTAGTATAGAACGTCATCAGTCTATCCTCTAATTAATACTCTATAAAACTATTTTATAAAAATAAATTTGATCAGAAGGGGGTAGTTCAGCAACTTATTTATAAAGATATAAGGAGACTAACACATTGTTCGAAGATTTGAGAGTAGAGAGATTAAATATATTATGTAATAGGAATATATTGTAACATGCGCCGCAAGCCTATATGAAAATATTCCTCAAGCCGTCAGATGGAGCAGGTTGCTAAATTATGGCTGCCGAGCGATAAAAAGTTTATTAGATAACTTTAATTAATGTTTTTGTAAATATAGTATTCATAAACTTGAAGTTTACTATTACTTTATATTCTCATTGTATATCTATAAATCTAATTAGATCATTAGAATAACGTTTGCATAGAAAAAGAGCTACCGGAGAGAGCTAATAACAATTGATCAACTCACTCGGTACCAAAAATGCATACATGTATATATCTAAGTCAGAGTAAAGTATAATTAAATAACAAAAGGTAAATCACATTTGTATTTTTTGAACAATAGTCAAGAATCTACTTAATTAAATTTGTGTTAATATAAGTAAAATAGTCCCATTAGAAATAATTAATAAAAAAAATAAATAAAGTAACGTTATTTCGACTATTCAAACAAAACCATCTGAATAATTATAATGCTAATATTACAAGGTGGATCTCTAAATATGATGGGAAAGCCTAATTTAAAACATTATAAAGTTAGAAATAGTACCTTTATATAATATAATATTATATATAATATATATATTATATATATAATAATTATAATAAATATACTATAATATTTATATTATATATATTATTAATATAATATTATAATATATATAATATATATAATATTATTAATAATTAATATATTATATATATAATATTAATATATATAATATAATATAATATATAATATTATATATTATTATTATTAAAAAAATTATCTGAGTAATATGCCCGTAAAAAAATGTTTTTGGCAAATTGAGTTGTTTGTTTTATTGATATATAGTTTATTATATTTATTTTTTATTATATAGGTCTCATGTCTTTATATACATTCTCACAGATATTGCTGGTGAATTAGTTCGTAATTAAAAAAAAAATCAATAAATACCAATAATAAAAAACAAAATATTAATATGAATTTCGATATATTCGAATGTCTGAAACATAATTGATAGAGACGCGGTCGTGTCAATGCTATGATGATCTATTATCCCCTAATGCAAGAAGACGGTAAATCTTTTGGGCTATTCGAGTCCTTGCATGGATAAGGTTGTATATAAATACTTATTTGCATAGCGCCATCTAACAACTGCTAGTTGGTGAGGTGTTAAAACTATGAAAGAAGCACTTCCTAGTGTTTAAATTTTTGGGTTAGTAGCAGTATCATATGAGACATACTGAGAATCAAAAATTTGCCCTTAAATTAAACTTTTTTTATTTTTTTTAACCAGATATAGTCAGCTTCGATGTTTAATAATGTATACTTTAATATAATTTTAAAAAAAATAATTATATGAGCGTTAACGAAAAAAAAAAAATAGATTTGCGGACATGCCTTCCGCGGGTTTTTTTGTATAAGACTACTGATTTTTATATTTTTTTTTAGTTTAGTTTTCCTGAGAATAAAATTAAAACGAATTATATATTATTAATATTATTATCGATAAAAATAATTATTTATTTATATATATAATATATTATATATTTTTCGAGACTAATCTGTTTTTTTATAAACGATTATCAAACGTAAATAAACAATATGATTATATAATCTCATTCTGAAAATTATAGTTAAAAATTAAAAAATTTTTTAAATAATTTAATTTATTAGCCATAACGATTAGAAATATAAAAAAAAATTAAAATAATTGGCTCCCATGAGTCTGGATTATAGCACCGTCATATGTATATTCATTATTAAAAACCTAATTAATATAGCTACTCAGTAATATATACGTGAGAATAAATACATTAGGTGGAATGACATTGGTTCCAATGTAGTAGGCCAGAAATATGTAAAATTATATCTCAAAAACTTAACAATAGCTACAAGCGAAAAGTAGAATTAACATTATTTGGAATCCTTTGACTAATAATTATCATAACTATAAAGAAAAATTGTAAAAAAATAAAAATTTTTTTAATTGCTCAAATATCGAGCACACTAGGGGTGAGCTAATCGAGCCGACGTAAGGTAAGAAGATAGGGGGGTGAGTGTTTCCATACCCTAACCCGTAGTTCAAATATGGGCTGAAGATTACTTTCACGGTATTCAGTTGGCCAATAATAATACCCTAAAACAACGTATAGAACTCAAACTTGACAACACCAATAACCGGAGGGGGGATAAATAATCCACAAATACCCCGTATTTCCCCGGATGCCGAGAGACCACCTAGACTAACCCTATGCCATCGGGCGGGTAATATATAGCTCCTTGGGTAATTAATCTATTAGTAAAATATAAATAAAAAATAATATTATATAGATAGTCAATTTATTTTAATACACGAAAAGTAAACCAAATAAATAAGGTCTTCTATAAATAGGCTCTAATCTATATCATATATTTTAAATTTAATATATATAAATATAAATTACATTTAAAAAATATTAAATTCTAAATAATTATTTTTATTATTTTATTTTTTAATTTTTTTTTTTACATTTCAATATCTACAAAATTAATTTATACGGGAATTATCCTATAAAAAATGTATTATATTCCTATTTCCGAGTCATTGTTACTAATTGAGTAGTTATTTAATGGAGATATATATTATAATATATATTTGTTTTATATTTGTTTTATGTCTTATTTTAGGTTTTAAAAAGAAATCAATATTTTCCTGAAAAACACACACAATTTTCCCGTGAAAGTTCTAACAAGACCATATCAGCATTACCAACCTAATGATTAATTATTACCGTTATTATCTGAGTAAGCATTAATATGTATTTTTTAAAATATATATGTACGGCTTATCCAGACGCTGTAATATATAATTAATATAATAATATATATATAATATAATATATTATAGTATTTATTAATATATATATATATATTATATAATATATATATATATATATATATATATATTATATAAATAATATATATATATAATATATATATTATATATAATTATATATAATTAATATATATATATTATATGATAATATTAAATAATATATATATATATTAATTATATATATTAATATAAATAATATATATCATTATATCAACAGTCGTTATACTCATCATTAAGTATACGCAGGAATCCTTTAGAACTATAATACCTCGAGCCGGTTGGTAATAAAATATTTATAAAATTAAATATCAAAATAAAATCAAATTTAATAAATAAAATTTGGAGTGATGGCTTACCAGATATTAATTTCAAAGGAATTTCACCAACTGCAAAATTGGAAATAGCAAACATTGTTGCATATTGCTTACATAATACATCGTAAAGGTGGTTGAATGGACTTGAGGAACGTAACCTCCGCCAAATAAAGATGAAATTGAGATAAGAAATAAGGAATTGAATAAGTTAGGAAGGGAATAAGTAAACTACCAATGAATAAGAGATATAGAGTTAGTAACTGATAAACTAGATTAATTATTATATTCAGTTTCCCTGTAATACCTAATGAAGATGAAAGCGGTTGAAAGTAAAAATGAAGCGTGGTAATAAATGATTATGAAAATTTAAATATACATATTAATTAAATATTTGGTACGTTAAGCATATTAACAGTAATAAATAAATTTCAATTGTCCTGAGACAAAGTTCTTCAATGTTACCACCCGAGCGATAGTGACGATCGGAGACAAAATTGTAAAATTTAGATTTAAATACACATTATGAAATAAAAAGATATAATTAGGGAGTTTAGAGCTAAAAAGGGAAAAAGCGTCAATTAAACCGAATTATATCTAGATATGGTATATTTCTCAACAAAAGAGTCACAGTACTATGCTATATATCATAACAGATATTTGGAAGAAACTTCAACTAAAAATTAGTTACACTGTGAACGAGAAACTAATTATTTTAACGAGAAACCAAAGTACTTAGGATATTATATATAAAATAATATATAATAAATAGTAGGTATAAAATAATACAAATATTAAAAAAATAATTTAGCTTTTCACAAATACATTACTAATAATAAACGTAATTTATATTAATTAATTTAATAGGTGACATGTTTAATTTTCAATTTTTTTTTTTATTTATGGTTCAATTTATAGATATTAAAGTGCGAGATCTGATATGCAATTTAATGTAAATAATATTTTTTGTTACTAATTACTACATTCAAAATAAATAAATTTTATATACTGTAACTTTAGAGTAACTTTATATCTGCAATATTTTAATTCAATTATTTATTATAGGAAAATAAAATACCGCTGCTTATTTTATTACTCAACCTTATAGAATAGGTATATATATAAATTTATTATAAAATATTTAAAAATGATTTTTCCAGGTAGGGAGTGAGGGGAAGTTAAAGATATACGCGATGTCGCCTATAACGTCGGGGCGCTCATATAACCTATAGCGCCCTCTCAGTATTCTACGATGGAGGATTATATAGGTTAATTCAATATGAATTAAATGTAATTAGCCCAATAATGGCAAAATAAATGATTTTATAAATTATTACGGAGAAAAATACAAGGAGTCAATTTATGAGTACTTAAACCTTTAATAATAATGATATGTGTTAGAGTATTTAAGGTATAAGTTGGTGAGAATATTATTGCATTTTATCAAAAATCACCTTATCTACGTGTGTGTTAACCCATAACACCGAGTCGCTTCCCTGACTCACATAGTTATGACCTGATAGTCCTGTCAAACGCGACTAAGGTAGAGTCAGTTGATAATCGGTAAAAATACACAAACGTATTATGTGCAGAGGAGGTTGGGAACCTCTGAAGAGAAACATGCATTCAATATTAATTTAGGGGTTAAGTATCTACGCTATAGCTATGGAGCTACCCCGCACCTTCACTGAAGAAAAATAACGTATTCCACGACTATAGGCTCCTCCGCACCTCTTCAGACCTAATATTCTAAAACGCTCCACTATCTGAGCAAAGTTCCGCACATATATAATTAAATTTATGACAAGTAAAAAGGTTTTTCAAATATAAATACAATAAAATAAAATAATTCGATACAATGAATGAAATCACAATCATTAAATTATTATTAATATATGGCTATCAAATTTGACATTCGTTACAACTTACAAAAGACGCAAAAGATTTCCTATCTTTCCTTCTCAATGTTCTCTAATTCAATAGGATATACAAGAGAGCTCCATGCTTACTAATCAAATGATTAGATTGCTCATAAAATTAACAGCAGTTAAAGTAGCTGACCTCTAATGCCCTCAATAATTATCCCCAATAACTTAGCGTAAGATCTTATTCCCCTCTGAAGCTCTACCCAACGACCCCAGTAGATACATCAGTAAGGACGTAAAGGTGTACTATAAATTAGGTTGAGGGTAAGATAAAGCACAAGCCTTTAAACCCATATAATGCCAATCGCGGATTGCACTCCGATATAGAGGCCAAAAAAAGGCGAATGTGTCAATCTTACCTAGTAGCCAGAAAGGATGGTGAGTAGGTCTTTACCACCGGCTTGCCAAAGACGATCAACTAGTCAACCTGTAACTCACACTAATGAATATATAAAGTCCGTTAGCCGTAACAGGACAACTCATAAAGGCTTGGCTCCACTTCAATGCAATATTATGTGCTTCGGGAGTAACCACCCTGTACCTATTACCTATAAGATAGTAGTACTTAATATTCGAGTTCAAGAATTATTAGTTAAGAATCTAACATGAAAGAACCGACGCTACTGCAGAAGTTATATCGATGCTAATGCTAACGTAATAAATCAAAGTAACTTTGGAATAAGCTATATAATTAATATATAAATAATATATAATATATATAAATATATTATATTTATATATATATATAACTATATTTTATAGTATTTATTTTATACGTATATCAAATAATTATTTGAAAAAATATTAAAATTTACGTTTTTTACCATAAATAAGGGAACCATTTTTTAATAATTCCCTTCCCATCACCTACCAAAATCGTATGATAGACTAAAAATTCCCGATATACAAATATGATCTATATTAATAGATATAGATATAAAATTTACTTATCTAAATATATATTTAGGATCTTCAAAGTTTAAATATTAATAATTTAATATATATATAATTATATATAATAATGTTTCATAGCGATGTTATTTCTATTATATATATATATTATATAATATATTTAATATTATATATTATATATATATATTTTGGTAGTTTAAGTCAAAGAAATATTGATTTTAAAGGTAACATGCAGAACATGAAAGAAAGTTTTTTTAAGATATAAATTGCACTTAAAGTTAATATAAGATGGGGAGAGTAATTATGAGGAGTCCCATTTAATAGTCTATATATATAATACAATAATATCATGATTATATTATATTCTATGAAATTAATTTAGTCTAGCGTACATCTGGTCCTAATTTATATGGTATTCTTCCTATGGTTTATATAATTATTTAAATAACTAATAGGTATTTTAGACTAAAAGTATAATTAATTATAATAATATAAAATTAAATTATTTTCTTATTCTAACTCAATATAAGAATCTTATAAGATTAAAACTATTAACTTATTCATTAAATTATTTCATAAATAGGTGCGGAACAAAAGTAGATGGAATACTTTAATTAATTTTGTATATCCGCACTAGTGCAAGTCCAGCTAATATTATTCATGACGACTTCGCAATCTCGCATAGTCTGATATACCTTGATTCTGGTAATGTTAACTCAGATCACCAGTTTGGTTTTAACTAGGAACACTAGACTGGGGATTTTCTTTACACCTATACCTGAAATATTATAATATATATATATATTAATATTAATATTATTATAATTATAATATATATTATAATAATATAATTAAAATATTAAATTTAATTAATGTATATATATATTAAATTTAATTAAATAATATAATATACTAATATATATATATATTAATTATAATTAATATTATAAATATTATATATATAATATATATAATATAAATTATAATATTATACTATAATTAATTATATATGTAAAAATGTAAACTTTTAAACTTGAGCCCCTGCAGAACGGGAGCTCGGATTAAAAAAAAAAATAAAATTTTACGCATTGTAGCCTCTATATGAATTACCATATAATAGATGTTTTATGGAGTCAGAAATGGAATTATTTTCCTAGAAGGTGACCCTGACAACTATGATATCAAATGAGGCTACCTAGTTATGGAAATTTATTTTTATCTTTCTTATAGTCGCACCTACGATAACCTTCCACGTTTCGCGAGTTGGCAAGCTGAGGTAGAGATAACTATAAGTACGCTAGAGACATTACTCTTATGTGTACATATAGACACGACAACGAAAAAGGTGAAATTTGAACTGGTAATTAATAACCGGTTTCAAGTTTGTATACTAAAACAAGTTATTCTGATTTAATTAATTTTTTATTATCAATCAAATATTAAAAGTAATTATTGATTGAGGTTATTTATAAAATTTATATCAAAACAAGAAAGATGAGTGTATATTCGATATATGACTATCAATAGATAACATACATTATAACATACTCAAGTGGGCAATTTTTAAAGTAGTTTATTTAAAACTTTTCATTAGAGTTATTATGTCTGTAAAATTATTGGCACTTCAAAAAGGTAGAATCTGGCGAGCTGTGTTTATGCAGGCTCTATCGAGTGAAGCACCTTTATGGTCGACATACTTAATCAAATTATGTTAAGGCTAGCAAAGGCGCTAACATATTATTTATAAAAAAGGGCGGATATAAGCATAAAGGCACTCAGTCAAACACAGTAACTACAAATTTTTCTAAACTGCGCAACTATGCCGCGCCTTATGAAAACAGGAACAATAAGCATATTATTATTTTAACCCTTAAATAAAGCTTAAAAAAACTAAAGTAAGACTGTGGCATAAACTTGGTATCATTCTATATAAAACCGTGTATAAGACTTTATAATTATATGATTAAATATAATATTATAAATATATATAATATATATAATAATATTATATATATATATTAATATAATAATATTATAAATTAATAATAATATAATATAATATTTTAAATATATATATACACCCAACAGCCCCTCATTAAATAAACATATTAAGTAATAAAACTCCTTAATTATGATTATCCTAATAGGTTGATGTTTTATTTATCTATAATTTTTAGTACAATGGTGTTTGATTACGTAATATTTATTAATATTTTAGAACTAATAGTTAATTTAGAACAACGTGGAGAAGTTAACAGTATTCTTATGCTCACAGCGTTTCAGATTAATAGTTGGCAAAATGGTGTCTGCGTGGAAAGATTAAATTTACAAATTCTAGATAAATTTCAGTCTCCACTGTTGTCTGGATAACCTTCTTAGGGTCAGGTGTGGAATAATTACATTTCAGTACCTATATATGAGGATCTATATAAAGAGAAAGTGATGTTGGACTTGTAGATGTAGTTAGAAAGTTGTTTTGCTCTCACCGCATTTTAAATTCTCCAGTTAAAATTAACAAGATGTTACCAGTTAATAAATTTGTAGTGTTTATTTGTTAACGATTCACCTGCTAGAGAATCCAAAAACCAGTCACAAATTTAACTTTTAACTGAAGGATATGTCCAGCACTCACAAATTAATTTTTTAGAGCGTATAGAATATGTGTAAATATTAATAATATTTGTAATATACGACATGATATCACAAGCCATTCGCGCTACAGCGCAAGCAGAGTAGAGAGTTCGTCATTAGAGAGGCTCAGCATAGTGAGGATCTTGTCATTACGATGCAATAGGCAAGAATTAGAGTCGCATGAATAATGAGGAAAAAAATTAATAAAAGGACGTCAATAGGCGAGCTAGGAACGCATCTAGAGTCGGCGGCAAATAGCGCAAAGCGCACTTATAAAAATAATTATAGGCGCTCCACCAGCTCTGAAATATAAATATATATATAAATATATATATTAAATAATTATATAATATATTATATAATAATTATTATATATAATATATATATATAATTATATATAATCTATTAATTAATATATATATATAATAATATATATATATATTATTTATATAATTAATTATATATATATTATATATATATATATATAAATATTATATGATATACATAACTACTTAAAAGAATACACAATACTATATATCCTCAAAATCATATACAACATAGAACTATACACATGAAATAAAGGATATATATACATTTAATGCTGGAATGCTGTGATTACTCATAATTTTAGTTAAGCGGAAAATTAGTAAATAAAAAAAAATTATAAATAAAATATTATAAAATAAAAAAATTATTATCTCAAAAACTACAATAGCTATCAGCAAAAAAAAGGTAATACATTTTGGAATCTCTCGAAAAATTTTGGATAGGTAATATATGTAAATAAAAAAAAAATATATAATAAAAAATATTGTTTAATTAAATTATTAAGTAATATTGAAATTAGGGGCCTATTTTATAGACACCTTTTATTAAGTTTCTCGATTAAAATAAATAGACTTTCTATTATAAATTTATTGCTTAATTTTTATTTTTAATTTATAACTAAAGAATACCCCAAGGGTATATAAACCGCATAACCCGGAGATGGCAGGTAGTTAATCGGGGTCTCTCGGCGTCCTGAGGAACTACTGGAGTGAAGTAGGACAATTTCCACCTCCCTCTCACGAGGGGAGGGTAAATCTTCACGGAACTACCACTACCCGGCTCTTTGGTTAATTTGTGAAGTGTCGCAAGGGGTGATTCCTCCGCTCCCATCCCCTATCGAAGTGTTTAGGTAAAATACAGTATTCACTACCCAACCTGTTTTCACCTACGTCGAGTACTCGAGCTCCCTACCTTAAATATAATGCCTTAATATTATGTAATTAAATACTATATAAAAATAATAATTATTAATATATATATAATTATAGTACTATGTATCCCAGTAATACCACACCCCCAAAAAAAATATGACCCATTATTTAATGTTGTTAATTAATTATTTTATTTTTTAACTTAAAAGCTTTAGCCTCCCCTTCCAAAATATTCCATTAATGAGTTAAATCTCTTCCCTGTCCCACATGACTCTTTTGTAGCTTTTATATGTTGTTTTCGAAAAATATGATTTATTTTTTATTTTTTTTATTTTAATTAATTTATAATTTTTAACAGTTTTAGGTAATAATTTTTGGACCAGCATTCCAGCATGTATTCCTTTTCCGGTAGCTTTGTAGTTAAGTTTAAATTTGTAAGATATGGATATTAACTCCCAAATTTTTAATGAATCCATAATATATAATTTATAGATTGTCCTCAATGATTTGCATAATATTTTGTCATTAAATGGCATGATATATCAAATGTTCACATTTAAATTATATATTTATATATTAATATATATATTATATATATAATTATTCCCGTAATCTCTATTTCCATCTCTACACAGACTCCCATTACTGCCCCCTTAACGCCGATTTTTATATTATTTACTGGCACCTTTAGATTACTAGTAGGAGTGATTGAGGTGAGTCCACTTGAGTCGATCTGAGCTTCTTAACGTATATATAATATTTTGAAGGATGATAGTGAACTAGTGAATAGACAGCTCGGCTTTGCCTTATATTCGATGGGATTGCAATGTTTAATTTGTTCACACGGATCGGAGCGGTTCACTTCGCGCTGAACTTCGTAACATAAAAATCTTTTCTCTCTTTTATTTCCATGGTTATTATATATAGGATGCTGTTCTCTGGCTTCCCGAGGCACTAGAGACAAGCGCGCTTATCGGGGGTGGAAAATTTCATATATCTCTCTATTTCACTCTCTATCTTATATTTTCATTCAGCTAGAAATGTTGCAGGTTCTCTTCGACGAGCAAATCGGGCTTCTTTCATCAAACGAAAGTGGCTAACCTCCTTTGGTTTCTAATATAATATTTTCCTGGCCTCTTTCACCATACTTCTGTATAATACTGCCTTTCCTCCTCTTTAATTCGCATCTATGATGGCTTCTGGTTGCTACTTCTCACAACTTGAAAAAGCGAATCTCTTTCAGGCCTCCTATTTTTTCTCTAAAGACGATATTCTGGCATTCCTCCTCTCCACCTTCTTCCAACTCATTTGTTATTGAGGTGGATTACATTTGATAGGGTGCATTGACATTTTACTGAGATCTAATGAAAAGAGAGAGAGAGGCCCGTGAATGGATTCCTCCCCGTTTATTGAGGGAGTGTGCTTCCGAGCTAGCATCCTGACTTCTCAACCCTATGTAACATCATATTCCTTCAGTGGTTGGAAGCACGCACATGTCATTTAACCCTCTTTAGAGAAAAAGGAAAGCCGCTCTGTAATCCATTCATAACTATCGCCCTATTATTAGTGCTCTCACTCTATGTATTCTATCTAAGATCTTTTTAGAAACCCTTCATTAACTCCTCACTTCATTAAGACGATTCTGGATATCTCATTCTCTCTTTCCGATCGCCAGTACGGTTTTTCGGCGTTCGATTCGAGGTCTAACTGGTGATATATTTTCCTGTTATTACCGATTTTATGTTTTTTCCGGCCCTCAGAGACTACGCGGAGACTTCGGGGTGGCGAGCTTGACTAACTTCAACAGCATTTATTACAGGGTATACGCGCCCGCTCGATCCGACTCTCCAACGCTCCCCTCCCTCTCTCGCGTTCCTCTTCTCTTGACTTACTTATTCTATGACTTCCTTTCCAATGTATCGTACTCATATCGGCTGTGGGTGATGGGCGCACTTCTTCATTTTCTGTTAATTGTGGTGTTCCTCGCGGTTCTGTCTTATCTCCTACTTTAATCTTTCTTTTCATTAATGATCTCTCAACCCTGCACATCTAAACTCTATCCACTCATATGACGATAGTAATCGTACACCTTCATTCTCTTAACTCAATTATTCTATTCAATTCTAGACTTCTGATTACCTCTTTTTCTTCTAAGAATTGCCTCTCGTCTTAATCTTCCCGATTCTATTCTCGCTGATCTATGGATAGAATTTCCGATTGCGGTCGTCTCACCCTTGTGAAATTTCAATATTCCATTTATAAAACTCAACTTACCTACAAATCTCTCTCCTCCTAAAACACTTTCATAACTTAATATACATCTTGCGAACGGTTCTTCATGGTCCCATGCTTGATTAAGACAAATTTAAAAATCCTTAAACCTTAACATTAAAAAAAAATGACTTGGAAAACCTCACTCACAACGGTTGCTTAAAGGCGCGGCCTCAAAGAAAACTGGGAGTTCTGTTATTTAGACTGTCGAAGATTTTTTTTCATGCTTCCTCAGTATTCAGTCAGCCTTTACAAAGAGTCTCATCCGCCTTAGGTACTGGTACTGGCTTCTACATAATCTGGGGGGCTCTGGTTTCACCCGCTCTTTGGAAGAGTCGAGGCCAAATGCCACTGGCCTCTATAAAACTGTCTGTTCTTTCAGTCTCACTCTGACCCTCTATTCTTTAGCGGCGCGATGTTGGTGTCTATCTATCTATTTTCTATTAAGAGAGTACCGCAGCGGAAAGCGTGTTTCGAGGATACTTACCACTGTACGCAGTAACCACCTTTTAACCGTACGCACTCGTATGCACAAGGGGTGCTGAGTATGTCTGCGCACGAGTTTTTGTGTTGATGTAGGGTAACTCAAGGCTAGTTCGTTGCGGTGCTCCCTTCTTGACAAAACATACTGTTCTGTGGAATTCCTCTTCCATTCTCCTGTTTTTTTCTATGCTGAGAATTTAATCTTTACCTCCACTTTAGCCTGCCGTCTGTGCCTACATCTGCGCATTTACGCTAATGTAGGAACGAAATTTTAAGACGTGCACACCTCCTCCTGAATAGGGCTCTGCCGTG
>JABUQX010126329.1:0-24469 GCA_015478945.1 Trachelipus rathkii
ATATATATATATATTTATATATATATATATATATATATATATATAATTAACCTCTGGACTTTGTTATAACGGATATGATACTTAAAAATGCTTAGTGTCTAAAAAATTGGGGGCCCCCTGGCTATAATCTATATATATGGTATATATATATATATATATATATATATATATATATATATATATATATATATATATATATATATATATATATATATATAAGTAAGCAAGGCTATTCGGTCCATGTGGGGCAATTCGGACCACATGGGGCAATTGATCCAGTGGCTCAAAATAGCCTGTACAGATGTAAAATATATCTTTAACGATGTAAAATAATGTTCTTTTTTTACATGATTGCTTAATATTTTATGAAACCTTTAATTTATTCATTAATTTTGTGATTTTTTCTTTTTTTCTGAGCACTATAAAATCGGGTAAATTTTGGGCTTATTGGTAAGAATCATACAGGTCAAAATAATTGTACTACATTATTGGTACCAAGATATAGTCTTAAAATAGTTCATAACCTTAATGCAATAGCACCAATCATTCCAACGCTCAAGAATTAAATAGTATTTTTATTCCTTCATTGGAATATGGGGCAATTCGGTCCAGGTTTAAAACTTTTGCGTGTGGCAAATAGGTCCACATTGAAATCTTCATTAAATTAACATGTATAATACTCTTCTACAAAACATATTCTGAAATATAATGATTAAAATAATTATTACACTTGTAGAGCAGCATAACTAGTTTTTCAAATAGGCCTAATTAACTTGTACAATTTTCAATAAGATGGTTCACACTTACACAAAAGTAACACGGCAGGGATACAAAGAGATACTTTGCTGATGATGTTGCCAGACCACCAAGCAGTTTTCGTTCTTGCATTGGTTCTTACAGGAAACGTAATATGCCTAAACGCTCGAGTTTGATTCATTTTTGTTAAACAGCGTTTGCGTTCGTTTGTCAAACAGCGCAAAATCGTAAGAAACGCCCACCAAACGTAAAGAATATTCTTAATTCTGTGTAATATAAAATAAAAAAGAATTGCAACCTTACAGAATTAATAACATTACAGTTCGTTTTTGTCAAACAGCGCAAAATCATAAAAAAAATGCTCACCAAACGTAAAGAATTTCCTTAATTCTGTGTAATATAGAATACAAAAGAATTAAGGAAATTCCTTACGTTTGTTTACGATTTTGCATTTGACAAAAACGAACGCAAACTCGACATTTTATTAGTTTTCAAACCCAATTTTTTAAAATAATATTGTAATACCATTATGTTATTAGTGACCTAAAACGCTTGAGCTTGCATTCATTTTTGTCAAACAGCGTTTGCGTTCATTTTTGTCAAACATCGCAAATCGTAAAAAAACGCTCACCAAACGTAAAGAATTTCCTTAATTCTGTATAATACAGAATAAAAAAGAATAGCAACCTTACAGAATTAAGGAAATTCCTTACGTTAGGCGAGCCTTTTTTTTACGATTTTGCAGTTTGACAAAAACGAACGCAAACTCAAACATTTTATTACGTTTTCGAACCCAATTTCTTAAAATAATATTGTAATACCATTATGTTTAAAAATAAAATGAAAACTGACTTATCATAGTTTATTAAATAAAACACTTTAATGAGGATTCTTAGGGATGTGAAAATTGAAGTGGACCGAATTGACCCCCCAAAATTGTGGGGCAATTCGGTCCACGTTACTTATCGCCTTCTAACATTAATCCTATATTATATATACCAATACAATTATACTAATTCTACTCCCAAAGGATAACATTAACATATAAAAAAAATTTTTTCAAAAAAAAAAAAATAAAGTCTCCATAAACCTTAGCATTTTGAGTACCCCTGATTTTGGACCGAATTGCCCCGTTTTACGGTATATATATATATATATATATATAAGATTTTATATTGAAAGTTATATAGAATTATTTTTTTACATTTCTTTATAGTTAAAAGGAAAATTCGTAAATTCGGTTCGGCGGAATTTCGTATTCCGAACCGAAAATTTCAGTTCCGGTACACCCCTAATATATATATATATATATATATATATAGGTCTAGTACATATACTGGCAACTATGGCCCAGTTGATCTGGCAACTATGACTAGGCTACTTTTTCTTTTTTTTCTTTTACAGTACTTGTGTCGCTGTCTATAAAGCAGAAATAATCTATGGGAATATTCACAACTTTGCCAGTCTGTAACTTTTTTTCCTAAAGAGACCGACAAATAATTTTTTTTTATTCTTTTTCGCTATTTTTTTTAGAGTCTATGCTGTGATTTTCATAAAAATCTGTTATAAGGAAGTTATTGGACATAATTACCGAAATTTTAAAATTTCCCTGACTTTTAGCATATCTTAAAACATTTCCCTGACCAATTTTTTTTTCCCTGACTTTCCCTGACCTTCCCTGACTTTCCAGAAAGTGTGAACCGTGTTGTCTTACCTTGAAGTGGATCAATATTCTGCAGTGACAAATCCATATTTAACTATATAATAGGCTTGCTTTTTAATTCTATTTTAAAGTTTATCTAGGCCTATTTCTTAGTTTTATTATAGGGTTTATCTGGGCATATTTCCTAATTCTATTATAGGGTTTATCTAGGCCTATTTCCTAATTCTATTAGAGGGCTGATCTAGGCCTACTTCCTAATTCTATTATAGGGCTGATCTAGGCCTACTTTCCATTTTCTGTTTCACATTCAAATTAGGCTTGCTACAAACTACTCTCAGCTACCATGTTCAAGTAAATCGTTTCTACTGGTAACAACCTACATAACATAAGAATAATGAAACATTAAAATAAATGGATATTTTACTATAAAATATTAACCCTATAAATACATAACGTGTAAAGGTAAAGGGTGTATCATTAATAATAATACAGGGTCGTGATATAGCCTTAGCATCGGTGTATTTATTTATTTTATTTATTATAAGGGCGTGGTAAGGTAAAGGATGGGCGTGGTAAAGCCTTAACATCGGCACCACTTAATCCCATTTGTAGCAAAGCACACCACAAATGTACTCATTAACGTCTGAGTGCGACGAAAGCTGAGTTAATACAGAATAGCTCACATTCTCTCGCTCCAACCCAGACTCAAACATAGGTCCCCTCGCTTGCTAAGCAGTGTCTACCAAGAGCTAAGCAAGTTTATTCTATTTATACATGGTCGTGGCATGGCCTTAACATCTTTATTTATTTATTTATTATAAGATCGTGGTAAAGCCTTAACATCGGCACCACTTAACAAATATTTTTAAAATACATAAAATATAATTTTTCATAGAATAAACAATTATCAACATTTATATGGTCATATCTGTCATCGCTTCCAGTTTTCACAATATTTCTAAAGTCAAATAAAATTTTGGTTGTATCAGCACCATCTAATTTCTTCGAAGAATCCTTTTTTCCTTCATCAGAGGAGCATTCTTTCAACGCTTCCTAATCAGCTTTGTTCTGAGTTCTCACAAATTTCTGTCCAACCTCAATTACTTTTGAGTATGTTTGAAGGTATAGATAGGTTAAAAGAAAAAAAAAGTTTTAAATATATATATATATATATATATATATATATATATATATATATATATATATATATATATATATATATATATATATATATATATATATATATATATATATATATATATAATATATATATATATATATATATATATATATATATATATATATATATATATATATATATATATATATATATATATATATATTTTCGTGTTTTATGTGTGTCATATATATATATATATATATATATATATATATATATATAATATATATATATATATATATATAAAAATATATATATATATATATATATATATATATATATATATATATATATATATGGCCAGCGTTTAGATTGTCCGTCATATGTATCTTAAAAACTATTAATACTACAGTAAAATGGAATACATTTTCGGAATCAGCGTAAAACGTTAGCCCTGGAAAGTATAATTAATGTAATAAATGAGTAATAAATAACAATTAATATGTTAGTGCAAAATGATAAATTCTATCAAAAAATCTGCAATCTCTAAAAACAGTTCATTATAACGGGGTCATAAATTTGTAACGGGGTCTGTAACGGGGTTTGAATACCAAAATCTCATATTCGGCAGAAAATTATATATATATATATATATATATATATATATATATATATATATATATATATATATATA
Organism: Trachelipus rathkii; assembly: GCA_015478945.1. Lineage (NCBI taxonomy): Eukaryota > Metazoa > Arthropoda > Malacostraca > Isopoda > Trachelipodidae > Trachelipus > Trachelipus rathkii. Next base: position 4,234 of record JABUQX010126329.1, read on the forward strand.
TATATATATATATATATATATATATATATATATATATATATATATATATATATATATATATATATACTCATCTACGTATAAATGTCTATATATATATGTTACTATATATATATACATATATAAAAATATATATATATATATATATATATATATATATATATATATATATACGGCACACTAGGGGGCTCGAGCCGACGGGGAACATAGGGGATGTTTCCATACCCCCGTAGAAGAGGGAGCGGAGAACCCCCGCGACGCCCAAATACCAAGAGCGGGGGTTCCGGGGCCCCTCCCTTAGTCCTAATCCGTAGTTCCCCGGAAGACCGAAGACCCCGACTCCTGCCATCGGGGGCGGTATGCCCGGGTATTCTCTAGTTTTAAACACCACCCATTATTTAAAGAGCAACGTAAGTTACGCTAATTAAAATAAGTTTAAAATTACTCTTCTACATTTTATTAACTTTTTTTAAAATCGCTTTTTTTTATTTTTTTTTAAATTTTCTAGGACTAACTCTTTACTAAGGATTCAAAAATGTATTCCGTTTACTGTAGCATTAATAGTTTTTGAGAAGATACATATGAAAAATAATCCGACATTGAAATTTGACATGTATATTAATATATATATATATATATATATATATATATATATATATATATATATATATATATATATATATATATATATATATATATATATATATATATATTCTACTATATATATATAATATATATATATATATATATATATATATATATATATATATATATATATATATATATATATATATATAACATAAAAATTCTATTATAGGAAGTTATACATTGAATAATGAATATTATGATGCTCAAATTCACACATTTAATCTTATTTTAACGTTTCTCAAAAAAAAAAAAAATCTACTTTTAAGGATATCATCATTTTTTAAATGCATCTAAAATAGTAAAATTACTATTTAATTGAAAAGAAGGAAATAAAGGATTAAAAATAAACAATCTTACTTAAATTAAATTTTAACCCTTCCAGAATTCTATATGGGATTGAGTCAATCTTGTTTGGGAGAATTGGTGGCAGAATCCTAGAAACATATATTTGCAAACTATTTTCTTAATTTTCATTCGATCTGCATCAAACAAAAGGCAAAATGCAACATTGGATGAGCTCTGAAACGTCATTTAAGGCGTTTTTCTATGTGTTTATCCATTTTCTTTATTGAGATTAGAAGGACAAAAAATTTCCTTTACACTTTCTCATAATGGACACATAACCTCTGTCGAAATTACTTGAAAATTATATTATACGATGATCTGCTCTATTATCTAAAATTCATTGCTATAATTTTTTATATCTACTTCATAAAGAAAGTTATACTTATGATTAAAAAAAAATCCAAATTTTTTTTGCAAATAAAATTTTCTAATAACTTTAATTTGCAGAGTGACTTTATGTTAGGGTTGGTGATTGTTTTGATTTTTTTTTTTAGAAAAAAAATCAATTTTTGATTTTTTGTGATTTTTAATTTTTTTCAAGGCACAAATTACGTTTTCAATTATATATATATATATATATATATATATATATATATATATATATATATATATATATATATATATAAAATATATATATATATATATATATATATATATATATATATATATATATAATATATATATATATATATATATATATATATATATATATATATATATATATATATATATATATATATATATATATATATATATATATATATATATATATATATATATATATATATATATATCGTTCATTTGGTGCAGGAACGGCATAACTCAAAAATTAGTTTTTTTCCGGAAAGGCATTTGAAGTTTAGTTTCAAATTGTAATAGAAAGTATTGGGAAATTCATAACGTAAAAACGCTCTTTCGTCGTCGGGAGATTTGGGATGGATTAAGATCTTTAAATCTCAAAAACGATGACTATATTAGTTTTTCGGTAAAAACCGAAGCGTGAAAGGAGAACGTATAAGAAACTGTTCCAATCATGAAAAACTACAGAAGCACTTACGTAGTACCTCACTCCTATTTGGAACTGTCGGTGTAAATTGGTTGTGTGGTCAAAAGAATGGGAATAAAATTAATAAAATGCTGTCTTAAAAGGCCTAATAGGTTAGGGTCTTAGTGAACTTACATAGCTCAAAGCAGAACCTTGAAGCTGAAAACTGCAAGAGGGCATCCGTGTAACTATTTACGAGTCTTTGCAACAGTAATCTTCATCTATCCGCAGTGTTCACTTCACTCAGTACGTTTCTAAATTAGGTGGTTCAGTCTGCTTAACATATACTGATTCTCTGTTTTCACCATTACAGTAGGAATGTTGCAATCATCATAGTTGGCTAAATTTTAAACACATTCTCGTCTTAAGAAAAAGAGGAGTCTAAATGGTTATCAACTATAGAATGATGTTATCTCCTTTCGAAAAGGATTTTGTCGACCATCAAATATAACAGTTCAAAGTAATTATCATTTACGGAAAATCAACATCCGCATATTATTTTTACGGAAAGGAATACAAAATTCTACTAAAATTCCTGAAATTCTACTTGACGAATACCTAACCAACACGAGTATCATACCATTCCTTTTTTGTGTAGAAAGACATTTCATGCCGAGTCAGTGTAAGATTGGCATTATTCAGTCGTCAAAAATTTTCTCGACATTCTTAGATGGAAACTCATGGTTCAAAATTCAGCAAGGAAAGAAAATAGGCAGCCTTACATTGGTGATTTAAACGCATTGTCAATTACTATATTGTTCTTGTTCTCCTGTTCCTTTCAAGTCATTTCAAACAAATAAATTCATAAGGTATATTTCTCCTACTTCTCACCAAATTATTCGACTATTTAAATTCAATAAAAGATCATACTCGCTCTACCTCTCCTCTCTACAAAATTCCCATCAATATTTACCTTTTGATTAATTATTATTGATTCACGTGATGAATTCCCACATTCGATTTCACTGCGAATGACAACTTTCATCATTTGTAATATGAATTCCATCTACTACAATGGACCAAAAGTGAGGTGGTGGTTCAGTCTGGAGGTGGGCATTTAATTTCATTGTTATTTATGTAGTACTATAACTTTTAATGCTTAGTTTAATTGACATTTTCGCTTTCAGTCATAAGCACTGACCATATCCTTCTTAATCCCTGAAATGGTATTAGATCTATTTACAAATTAATCTCTGCTCTTTAAAAAAAAAAAAAAAAGGCTAAATCTTTCCTGTTAATCTTCTTTACGTCCTTTCTGATGCCTTTCTAAGATTATGTCATGCAACAGAATTCTTCAAATTTCCTTCTCGTCCGTTTTTCTTGCCGATTCTACGGTCCCCTTACCTTTCCCGAATGCTGAACTCTTTTTTAAAATCTGATTCAAACTCTACTATAGAGAATCCCAGTTATTCTGATGCTATTCCTCTTCATCAACCCTCTCCAAATGTTAAATGCGATTGCCTAATATTGATGTCTTTTGAAGATGTAATCTCTGATCTTTTCGAAACGATAACTTTTATGGTTCTGATGGTATAGGTTACATTTTACTCTTGGTCCATGAATAATTTTCTCAGCATTTAAAATCTCTTGAAGATTCCCCAAAGTAGATGTGTAAAAGGGACAAATCTTGAAGGGTCGTCATCAGTGCCTTGTGTTCATTTATAAAGAACGTTGAGAGGATTTTAGGAACCTTTACCTCACAGTTGTGTTTAAAAACGAATTTACATTGAGCTTTTAACATTCCTACTACATTTACTCTCTCATTAAGAGGGAAAAATCTTCGCGATTCCACTTTTCCTAACATAGCCTGGATATTGTAACGATATAGGTAGCTATACAACAGTATTATGAATAGAAAATTAGTCTGTTTGCAAGATATGACTAGTTTTAACTTCTGAATATTATCGGCTTTAATCATTTTCAAAATACATTTTGATTTATAGTCATTTTGTAGTATTTGGCATTGTCAATCTTTTTAAGTTATTTTGGAACATGTGTACTACAATCTTTAGGACTTTACATAATAGTAATTTGAATATTATCTTTTAATTTTGCAATTTATTAGCAATAGGTTTTGAAGTTTCGTTCTAAATTTTGATTTTCATTCAAGAATTTATTTCCGATAGGCATTGAAGTATCATTGCCTCATTCGATTTTGCTTAAATTTAATTATTTGTAGCAGAATTTTCTTTAGAATTTATTAAGGTATCGAATTTAATAAAATATTTCACATACTTTTTATCAATTAAAACTATTCATTCGAGACTTTTAGTATAAGCACCAAAGAATATATTCTTCTTTCAAATATAAATTGTTTATTCCTTCATATGAATTATCAAATTTACATTACAATTATTTAAAGATTTTCTTTGATTTAAACACGAATAATTTAATGTTTCGTGAACGAAACTTTTCGACTCGCAAATTCTTTGGTTTTTCGATAATATTTTTATTAACATTTTAAAGTAAATTAATCCATTAGTAAAGAAATTAAAAATCTTGTTCAAAAGAATGATTTATTTATGAGAATTTATCATCTAAGAAGGACTTGCAAATTGGAACATTTTGTTCCTTAAAGTTAGACTTTAGTTTGATGCAAATACAAATTTTATTAATACACGCTCAATTCGACTACTTTCTTATTACAATTAGAGTTGCTTATAATGTTAAAATTATTTTTTATTATTATTATTTTCCATTTATTAATAACCCTCTACAGAAACCTCTTGATATTTTCTTCCCCTCTACAAATGTTTAATAGTTCTTCCTGCCATGAATGAGGAAAACGGTAATCAATTCTTGTTCTTTTCAGCCATTGCTCTTCACTAATGATGATAATTATTTTTATTTAATTTTTATTTCTCCCTTTTAAAGGGTTACTTACATACTTACGTGCTTAAGCAAATGTTTTTTTAAATCACTTTTATAATTACTTTCATAGCTGCACTCGGAACATTTAAATAACTTTGTATCTTGATGCTTAAGCAAGTGCTGTTTTAAGTGTCCTTTCTGATTACACTCATAGCTACACTCAGCACATTTAAATAATTTTATATTTTCGTGATTAAGCATGTGTATCCTTAAATATTTCTTCTGATTACATTCATAGCTGCACTCAGAACATTTAAATAACTTTGTATCTCGATGCTTAAGCATGTGCCGTTTTAAGGTTCCTTTCTCATTACACTCATAGCTGCACTCAGCACATTTAAATAATTTTATATTTTCGTGATTAAGCATGTGTATTCTTAAGTATTTCTTCTGATTACATTCATAGCTGCACTCAGAACATTTCAATAACTTTGTATCTCGATGAGTATGCATGTGCTGTTTTAAGTTTCCTTTCTGATTACACTCAAAGCTGCACTCGTAACATTTAAATAATTTAATATTTTCGTGATTAAACATGTGTATTCTTATGTCTTTCTTTAGATTACATTCATAGCTACACTCAGAACATTTAAATAACTTTGTATCTCGATGAGTAAGCATGTGCTGTTTTAAGTCTCCTTTCCGATTACACTCGTAGCTGCACTCAAAACATTTAAATAATTTAATATTTTCGTGATTAAGCATGTGCTCTTTTAATGTTGATTTAAAATTACTTTCATAACTGCACTCAGAACATTTAAATAACTTTGTATCTCGATGCTTGAGCATGTGCCGCTTTAAGTTTGCTTTCCGATTACATTCATAACTACAATGCTCACACTTAAACTTTCTTTCATGTATTTTTAAATGCCTTTTTAATGGATCTTTGTTTTTAAAACTTAAATTACAATATTTGCAACTGAGGTTTTCCCGATAATTCTTTTTCATGTTTTGATTCTGCGCTGCTGATGCTTGAGGTCTTCTTCTTAAAGAACTTTTCATTTTGAAATCCTTTCCTACTTCACCAACATCGATAGTGAGGGTCTGTACAAAAAGAAAATTAATATGAATGGAGAAGAAAAAAACAAATACTTTTAGAAAATATCTTAGTCATCAAATGATTTCCTTTTTAAATATCTCTTAGTTTTAGGCAAGCCAAATTTCAACATTTAACCATAAAAGAAAATGTAAATTTGTGAATGTAAACAATCAAAGAAAAAATTTAATAAAATTTTAATTTTAAATTACGAACACTAAAATTTAATGAACAATTCAAAGCAACATTCTTTGTTAATGCGAGTCTTTTTCCATTTCACAAAATTAAGTAAAATTACTGAGCACAATATATATATATATATATATATATATATATATATATATATATATATATATATATATATATATATATATGTATATATATATACATATATATATATATATATATATATATATATATATATATATATATATATATATATATATATATATATATATATATATATATATATATATTGTAATGATGTGGAACACGCTCAGTAGAATTTTGCAAGAAAAGTCATTCCAAGGTTAAACCTCCACCCCCCCTTCCCCGGAGCACTTCCCAGTCAATTTGGTCACCGGCCATTACAAGGCCTGTATATATATATATATATATATATATATATATATATATATATATATATATATATATATATATATATATATATATATATATATATATATATATATATATATATTAATCTGTATAAAGTTTTATTAATTATTTTAATGTTGTAAAATGCTAAAATAATTCTTGTTTTGATTTCTATGTATTATATACCAGCCTCACTGTTATATGAAATATCGAAATCTTTACAAGCATTATTTGGTAAGTTTATTATTATTATTATTATTATTATTATTATTATTATTATTATTATTATTATTATTATTATTATTATTCAATAATAATAATATGAAAGTTTTTTTTATTTTTAAATTTTAATAATAAATATTTGGTTATTTATTTTATAAGAAATTAAAGCAAAAGTTGCATTAAGGTTATATATTTTTTTTATTTTAAAAAGCGAAACTTGTATATAAAATCTAAAGGTGTGAAGTTCATTTTGTTTATGCAGCATTACTTGATTGTGGGAAAATCAGAAGGTATGATATGTTTCATAAACAGCGTTGACAAATTTAACTCCGCCTTTCCTTCTAATGTGAGTGAATACTTGTTTGTAAGGTATTGACATGAAAGATGTATTTGATTTTGAGTTTACTTTTTTAAGATGAGATGATTGGATAGTAATTGTATCTTAGATTGTCCGAGGTAGTTTATAACGCATGGTAAGTCATTTTTCGGGACACTCTGTCAGGAAATTCTTTGATATGCAAATGTGAATAAGTGGGTGACGTGGCATTTATGTAATTTTGTCGTCTGTTAGTATTTAGATCTCATTTCCGTTATTATTGAAAAGCGTCTGCAAAGTTGTTGTTTTAGTGTAATTGTGATGTTTATGAAGCTTACCTGTGTGTAATATTTTGGAAATTTATTAAGGTTTTATTCATTGATTATTTTAATATAATGTTTTAAAAGGTGTTAACACATACAGAAAAATTTATAAAGTTAATGGTTTTCATGTTAATGTTAATATTTTATTTATTATATGGTTTATTGAAAGAGAGTAAACTGCTGATTCCCAGGTATTTCATCTATGACGTTACAAGGTAATGTGTTATGATAAATTGGTTTGTACATTTCTTAAAAAGTAAATGGTTTTATTTTAAAGAGTTATTTTAACATTATTTATTTAATTAATATTTTTTTCTAATATTTTAATATATTAAATTTAAATATTTATTTAAACAGTATTTTCTATCTTCAATAGAAAATGTTGTTTGAATTATTTTAATGGTAATAAATTAGATATACTGTAATTTCGATAATATTTTTGCTTTAATATTTCAGTTAGGTTTTCATGTTTTTTTTTTTTGGTCCTAAAGTCATTGCATACGCTTAGTCCTCCAAACATTTGTTTTCGAGAAACGAGGGATGCAATAACTAGGACATTTAGATTTTGTCCTTTTAATTAATGTATATAAATATATTTTATTTTTAAAAGGCATTTAAAAACAAATTAAAGGTATTAATATTTTACATACAAAGTTCTTTACGAATAAAGTAAATGAAGATATTTATTTATGTATTATATGTTTTTAAAATAATTATATATATATATATATATATATATATATATATATATATATATATATATATATATATATATATATATATATATATATATATAGTGTGTGTCACTCTATCACCAAGCTATTTTTAGTATTGTTTTTCTATTGAGCTATTTTATATTTTGAGTGCCATAGTTCCATAAGTAGACGTTGCAATCTTATCTACTATATAGAAACGAACCTTTTGCAATTTGATACTCTCATCCTTCATCATACGAGTTTGGTTTGTAAGTTAAAGGTTAATTATTCAAGGTAAAAGAATCTACAGGTATTGTTTCATTCTCTATGGTAAGGAGGTTACTATCACATCAGGCAATAAATCAAGTAATATTTTGTGGGGTAATTATTTCGTCTGGGGGCCTGGCCGAGGGAAAGATCTTCAAGTTCGAGTTCCACAGTAAGTATCGCAATAATATATCATTTCAAAATTTAGCATTGCAATTTTACGGGGGCCTGTCCAGGAAATATAGTTTTCAAAAATAAGATTGCATAAGTAACTAGTATTGCGTTTTATATTTTTGATAGTGCATAGACACTATTCTGAGAGTTTATTATAGTTGGTGATTAATTGACATATATATATATATATATATATATATATATATATTTGTCTAATATATATATATATTATTAATATGTATAATAATAATAATAATATATATATAATAATAATATAATAATAATATAATATATATGTATGTTTAAATTTAATATATTGATAGAAATATACAATAATAATAATAATAACTAATAATAATAATAATAATATATAATAATATATAACTTAATAATAATAATATAATAATAATAATAATAATATGTAATAATAATAACTATATATATATATATATAACTCTATAATATATATAACAATAATATATATATATATTTATTATAATAATAACTAATAATAATAATATAATATAATATATAATATAATAATAATAACATATAACCAGTAATAATAATATATATATATATATATATATAATAACAATAACATAATAATAACATATATATATATATCTTCTTTATATATGCTATATATATATATATATATAATATATATATATATTAATGACAGCTACAAAGTGTAGTTTTGATGAGCGAAAAATTTGCAAATTCCGTTTTCTAAATTCTTGCTTTTTTTGAAAGCCTTACCTGCACAGACTATTTTCTCTAAAAATCATGGTTTTGAAGATAAATTTGAAATTTTTCGGTTTTCCTAATTTGGATATGATATAAATATATATATATATAATATATATATGTATATATATATATTAACAACTGCTAACTATATATATATATATGCTATATATATATATGCTATATATATATATATACTATATATATATGCTAATATATAATATCCAAGTATTTGTAAGCGCATCACAATTTTTATGGTATTATCAGCTCGTTTTTTTTTTTTTTTTTGAGATCGCAGACGAAAATTTCAAGTTGACTGTGGGCTAAACTGTTTTGATATTTATTTAACATGGCTAGTAATGAGGCGTTGCTTGAACTCTGTACGAGTTTAGGACTTTCTGGGACAGATGCTTTAAATTTTTTCCGTGAAGAAAGAGTGAGAGAAAGAGAGGCTGCAAGAGAGTTAGAAGAGAAGAAAATAGAAAAGGAATTAGAGGAGAAGAGAATGGTAAAAGAGAAAGAGTTAGAGGAGAAGAAAATTGCAAAGGAGTTAGAGGAGAAGAGAATTGCAAAGGAGTTAGAAGAGAAGAAAATGGCAAAAGAAAAGAAGTTAGAGGAGAAGAAAATGGAAAAAGAGAAAATATTGGAGGAACAAAGAAATGCTGCTAATTTAGAAGGGAAGAGATTACAAATGGAAGCTGACACAGAGGAGAGAAGGTTCAGGGCGGAAGCAGAAGAAAGAAAGAACGAAGCAGATAGAGATGCTAGATAGTCAGCGGAGAGGATTACGAAAATGAAACTTGAAGCTGAAGAACAACAAAGGCAACACGATGCAACCATAGCTTCCCAAACCTCTTCAAACGCTAACACAACTTCTTCAGAGAGTAAATTGCCAAAACTTAAGATCCCAAATTTCGATGAGAAAACAAATAATATTGAGGATTATTTAACTCTTTTTTGAAAAGCAGGCTCAAGCTAATTCCATTCCTAGAGAGAAATACTCCTACTGATTAGGATCTGTTTTGACCGGTAAAGCGGTGAAAGTTTAAAATGAGATGACAGTAGATGATGTCTCTAGTTATGATCTGTTGAAGAAAGCACTCCTGGTTCGATATGATTTGACCGAGAGCGGGTATCGTTCCAAATTTAAAGCTATGACCCCTAGTGAAGACGATAACCCTAACGTGTACATGAAGAAGATTTTGGACGCTCTCAAAAAGTGGATTGATGCAGCAGAAGTTAAAGAGGGTGTCGAGGAATTAATAAAAAATTTTACAGTTGATAAATATATGACTAGGGTCCCAAAGGAGTTAGCCACGTTTCTGAAGCAACGTAATGAAAGGGAAATGTCAGAAATAATTTCCAGTTCTGAGAATTATCTCCAAGCCCACAAGATTTGTTTAGCGCCACGAGGAAGTCACTTGAATAATTATAATAACAGACAAAACAGTTACTCGAACAGAAACTATGAAGGAAAGACCACGCACCACAACCCATCACTGCATAGAAATAATGTTTCAACTAATGTTGCCAAGGGCAACGAAGTAAGAAAGGATAATAATAGAGGCTCTAATGAGTCCAGAAATTTAGTAACATGTTACAAATGCCAAAGAAAGGGACAAATGGCGAGAGACTGCCGAGTACTTCCTTTTACAAATGGTGGTAGAGGATTTAATACATTTAATAATCGTCAGAAAGACAAAGTGAAGACGACAGTGGCATCCGCGGAATTGTCCGTTGAGGATAAAGACTCATCAAAGATAAGTGAAGAGCCACAAGTGTCTACAGATGTTTGTATGGTGGGTGATACTGATTTAGATTCCCATCACTTGCCGGTAGTCAATGGTGTCGCCACCGGGTATTGTGTACGTGTTCTGAGGGACACTAGATGTAATGGTGGTGTCCTCAAGGAGAGATTTGTACCACAAAAGAACTATACAGGAGGATTTACCAACATGCGACTTCTCAATAACACTGTCAAGAAAGTTCCATTAGCTGACGTAGTATTAGATACACCGTACTACGTAGGGAAGGCGACGGCCGTGGTAATGCCGGACGTCGTCTACGATTTAATTCTGGGAAACATAGATGGGGCATTACCCCCGAATGAGCCCAATGATAAGTGGGAAGGGACTAAGTGTCCGTGTCTTAGCAAGGTGCAAGATGAAGAAACTCAGGAGAGTTTGAGTTCCCTTATCGATAATGTGGGTGTTGTGAGCGCAGACGTAAAGTCTCCTGCTCGGCGCAAAGCCAGCCAGATAAATCGCAAAGAAAAGAAGGAGCCGATGGAAGCTGAGGAAGTACTCATTTTGCAAACAGCGAGCGATCGAGGTGTTATTAGGGTCCATGAAGAAGAAGAAACAACCCCTGTGATAGAAGTGAGAGAAATATCCAATGTTCCCGAAACCGAAAGAGATGTCAGTAACATTGTAAATCCTGAAGAAACTGATACAACAGTATCATGTGGGTCAGAATCCGAAGAAACGGAAAGTGCCCTTAACATAGCAACTCCTGGCGAAGTATCTACTGCAGAAGGCGGTCAGATACAGGAACTGATAGAAGACAGAGCAGAGTTTAAGACTAAACAGAGGCAGGACCTTACGTTGCAAAGGAACTGGAGATCCGTGGAAAAAGAAGAAGGTAAATATGTTCTAATAAAGGATTTATTATTCAAAAGAATAATGGAGAACCATGAAGAGAGACATGTATTAGTAGTCCCAAAAGAGTACAGGAAAAAGGTCTTTAGCATAGCACAAGACGAAGTTTTTGGTGGTCACCAGGGAGTGAAGAAGATTTTGGGCCAGATGAGTCAGAAATTTTATTGGCCGAACTTCTACCAGGAAGTTATGAAACAGTATTGTTCATGTCAAATTTGCCAAGGAACTGTAACTTCGCCGTTGTCCGAAGATCATCAACACATGATTTCAATGGCAGACGTAGCCACCAAGTATCCTAAGGAGATACTGCAGAGAAATATTTTATCGCAGAGGATTGATGAAGAAACAATGAACGTTTGTGAGCATCCAAGAATGCCTGAAGAAGGTGGAAGTAAATGTGAGAGACAATCCTCTTCACTACAAGTGAGAATTAAAGTTAAAAGAAGAAAGTGGAATAGTAGTTGTCCTATTAAAGAGTGTTTTAAGGATAAGGACATAAAGACGAAGCCCCATGGCATTGTGAAAAGAGATAATGTGAGAATACAGCAGTATTGTTGGCTCAAAGATAGCCAGATAAACTACAAAGAAAGAGATAAGAGCGAAAGTGAGTATTCTCAGATAAATTTGAATTTGATGGAAGAAAATCCTCAGAAAATATTATGTAAAAGTCCAAAGAGTAAACAGAAAGAAAAGATGGATGAAAATGAAAAAATAAAATGTATGATGTACAATACAAGTAGTAGTACTGACAAAGAAACACGAGTAGTAGCTCCGGCGTTTATCAGAAAGAAAGGAAAATGCAGAAGAAGGAATCTTAGCGTATGTGGAAGCAGTCTGAAGAATGAAGTAACAAAGTTGTCTCATAGTAGTTGTTGTGTTATGTGGGAGTGCATAACGTATGAGAAAAGGAGGCCAAATGTAGGAAGGAATGACGTTCGCTATCGGAGTATAGGTTCCATGAGTAAAGCTGTTGAGAGAAGATGGCAAATGCCAAACCGAAAGGAAGAAAATAACGTATGTAAATGGCCAGCAGTGAAGAAGAGAAGCAGAAGATGATGTCAATATGGAGTAGTGATTGAGAGAGCTACACTTGTACGAGCGATGAGGAGGATCCTTGATGGGATCAACGATGTGGATTTCTATATCGATGATATCATCATCCTTTCCAGGACCTGGCGCGAACATCTGAACACGATACGGGAAGTACTTTTCAAACTACAAGAAGAGGGATATACCATCAGACCGACTAAGTGTGAGTTTGCGGCATCAAGGGTAGAGTTTCTGGGGCATTATATCGGTCACAGAGAGAAGGGTCTGCACGAAGATAATGTGGAGAAGATTGTTAAAGAAGAGCACCCAGAAATAAGAAACAAGTGCGCTCATTCTTAGGTCTTACGGCATATTACCGCGATTTCGTAAGAAATTATGCCGAAATCGCAGTGCCTCTCACTGAACTCACTAAAAAAAGTGAACCAACGAAGGTGCGGTGGGAGCAGAAGCACCAGAGGGCTTTTGAGGAATTAAAGAAAGCTCTTACATCAAAGCCCATTCTGAAGATGCCCAGATTAGATAAGTTATTTACTCTTCAAGTAGATGCATCAGATACTTCTCTTGGATTTGTACTGTTGCAGGAGGAGAATGAAGTGCTCCATCCGATAGCTTACGGCAGCAAAAAGCTATCGCCGACTCAACAACATTATAGTGTTCTAGAAAAGGAAGCTCTTGCCATCGTCACTGGAGTCAAAAAGTTTGAACCTTATCTTTATGGCAAAGAATTTGTGTAGCAGTCAGACCATCGACCTTTATCTGAAATGAATAAGAAAAAGTACGATAGCATCAGGATTATGAGATGGGCACTGTATCTTCAAAGATTTAGGTTCTTACTTCAACATATCCACGGTAAAGAGAACGTTGTCGCAGACTACCTAAGCCGTTCGATCGGCGATGGATTACTTGAAAAGCTGGAATGTCCCATCAATGAAGAAGGAAACCTCTCGCAAACATTCGACTGAGAATGTTGTTAAGCTGAATTACGATGTAATTCGCTCAAAATGGGGTGCCTAATGTAATGATTGGAACATGCTCAGTAGAATTTTTGCAAAAAAAAGTCATTTACCCAAGGTTAAACCTCCCCCCCCTTCCCCCGGAGCACTTTCCAGTCAATTTGGTCACCGCCATTACAAAGCCTGTAATATATATATATATATATATATATATATATATATATATAATATATATATATATAAAACTATATAAAATTTATTATATTATTTATAAAATATAAAATATATATATAATATATATATATTATATATATTAATCTGAATAAAGTCTTTAATTAATTATTTAAATGTTGTAAATGCTAAAATAATACAAGCTGTGAATTTCTATGTTTTAACACACACAAACTGTTTTGAAACATTGAAATCTTTACAAGCATTATTTGGCAAGTTTTATTATTATTATTATTATTATTATTATTATTATTATTATTATTATTATTCAATAATAATAATAATAATATGAAATTTTTTTTTATTTTTATATTTTAATAATAAATATTTGGTTTATTTATTTTATAGGAAAATTTAAAGCAAAAGTTGCATTGACATTATATGTAAATTTATTTTTTTTTATATACAAGCTTTTCGCTTTTAAAATAAAAAATTAAAGGTGTGAAGCTCATTTTATTCAATGCAGTATTGCTTGGTCGTGGGAATTCAGCAGGTGTTTTGTGTATTTTTATTTTGTAACCAACGTTGTCAGATTTAACTCCCCCTTCCCTTCTAATGTGATTGAATACTTGTTTGTAAGGTATTGGCATGAAAGATGTATTTAATTTTGAGTTTACTGTTTTAAGATGAGATGATTGGAGAATGATTGTATCTTAGATTGTCCAACGAAGTTTATAACGCATTGCAAGTCATTTTTCGGGACACTCTGTCAGGTTGTGGTTGATATGCAAATGTGGTTAAGTGGGTGATGTGGCATTTATGTAATTTTATTGTATGTTAGTATTTAGATCTCATTTCCGTTATTATTGAAAAGCGTCTGCAAAGTTGTTGCAATAAATTGTTTTAGTGTAATTGTGATGTTTATGAAGCTTACCCGTGTGTAATATTTTGGAAATTTATTAAGGTTTTATTCATTGATTATTTTAATATAATGTTTTAAAAGGTGTTAACACATACAGCAAAATTTATAAAGTTAATGGTTTTCGTGTTAATGTTAATATTTTATTTATTATATGGTTTATTGGACGAGAGTAAACAGCTATTCCCAGGTATTTCATCTAAGACGTCACAAGGTAATGTGTTATGATAAATTGGTTTGTACATTTCTTAAAAAGTAAATGGTTTTATTTTAAAGAGTTATTTTAACATTATTTATTTAATTAATATTTTTTTCTAATATTTTAATATATTAAATTTAAATATTTATTTAAACAGTATTTTCTATCTTCAATAGAAAATGTTGTTTGAATTATTTTAATGGTAATAAATTAGATATACTGTAATTTCAATAATATTTTTGCTTTAATATTTCAGTTAAGTTTTCATGTTTTTTTTTTGGTCCTATGGTCATTGCATATGCTTGGTCCTCCAAACATTTGTTTTCGAAGAACGAGGGATGCAATAACTAGGACGTTAAGATTTTGCTCCTTTTAATTAATTTATATATTTTATTTTTAAAAGGCATTTAAAAATAAATTAAAGGTATTAATATTTTACATATAAAGTTCTTTACGAATAAAGTAAATGAAGATATTTATTTATGTATTATGTTTTTTTAAAATAATTATATATATATATAATATAATATATAATGTATTTAATATAAAAAATAATTATATAAATAATATAATAATAGATTATATATATAATATTATATAATATATATATATCAAAAATTAATTTTCGAGGCACATTATTGACAGTATCAACGTCGATATTGATATTCAATAAATATATTTAATAATAAATTTATGTAAATAAACATCCTTCAAGTTTTTGAAATCACCGTAACGGACTCGTTTCCAAAGATACAAGGTGATGAAACTTATATGGGACATATCTGATAATTCCATTGCCCGTCCCGTCCCACATCTCAAAATAAAAATAAAATAAAGCACAAATAAACCGTAGGGAAAAGTTTAACCTTCCTTGTTATTTACTAGTTACCGTATCTCGCTTTATTTTAATATAATATACTAGTCTGTGTCGCGTCAATTCTGTGTTCAAGTGTTGCTCAAATTTTTTCAAAAATGAATTACACAAATATGCAAAATGTGCGATATGCATTTTTGTTTTTAACGGTCAGTAACGAAACGGGTAATTCATTAGAGCCCATGCGTCTCTAATGAAGAATGTACCTAAATCGTGTCATCCCGCATCATACTATTTTGCACCGTCCCCATCAACGTCTTAGAGAAAGATTTTAAAAAACTTTATGGAAACGGGCGACCTCGCAACAGTATCAACTACAGATGTCGAAAGAACAGTTCCTTCTCCCGAGAACCTTGAGGACAGTCCACACAAGTACCAGAAGATTGCTGCACACTACAATGTAAGTCATTCGACAGTTTTCCAAGAGGTATGAAAAAGAAAATTGATTAATTATTTACATCCACGAGTGAAGGCATTTGTAATCAAACAGATTTTCCCCGCAAAGAAGAGTTAGCTTTGGTGTCGATTGGATTGAAACAGAAATTGCAGACATCCTCACTATTTAGCAGAAATATTGTTCCAACTGATCGAGGCAATATTTTCTAGAGACGCCCCATAATCGAACTTCCAACAAACAACATCACAATATGGCCTGAATGAGACCACAATGCAATAGTTGAAAAGCCCGCCATCAACACCAGTTTTCATTGAATCTATGGGTCGGAATTGTTGGCGACCATTTGATAGGTCAATTCTTTTTACCAGAAAGGCTTACTGGAGACGTTTATCACCAATTTCTTGAACATGACTTGCCTACACTACTGGAAGAAGTCCCATTACAATTAAGATCGAAAATGTATTTCATGCACGGCGGAGCTCCAGCTCATTTCAGTTTAGTTGCTCGTAACTATTTGAACACTGTATATCCACGACGTTGGATAGGTCGAGGAGGTACAGAACCTTGGCCTCCGCGGTCTTCAAACATTTGGTTTATACTAGGGATGTACCGATAGTATCGGTATCGGTAGTATCGGCCTTTTTGGAGGTATCAGTATTGGTTAATATGGCCGAAACTTGGCCGATACTTCTTACTTTTTGGGTGAAGAATTATGAGAAACTTTCAAATTCAATAACACTATGTAACACAAAAAAATGTTTCTTTTTATTTTTTTAATGATTCTTATATATTTTTTGACGCTGAACACAGAAATGACCTTCATTTTTTTTCTATAATCGATACTTTCAGAAGAGTTATTTTGCAAATTTAAGTTTGGAAATTTTTAAGGTTTGTTAAATGAGCTTAACAACCTTTTGACTTAATTTACAATTTTTATTGAAGGTTTACATTTACGAACAGTAACTTAAAAAAGACTTTTTTACTTGATAAGATGCATACTAATATCCCCAAAATATGTCAATGCTTTAATGCCAAAAACATGCTTACTTTGCATTTAAAAGTACTTTGTTCATCGTGTTTTTCCTCTTGTGAATCGATTTGGGCAATCTCTTATCAAAAACCCAACATATAAATCCCCATCATGCACTATCTCAATGTCAATGGTATCCCTGCTTTTCCATTGTCTGAAATATCCTCGTAATCTTCACAATATTCTTCAATTGCATGAATTAATGTCGAAAATTAGTCAAAAATGCGATGTGTAAATAATTGTTAACCTTTAATGACATAAATACAACGGCACCGTCAAATTTTCTACCCCTCCATTTTTTATAAACAATCTTGAAGCATTTTTTTAATCAGCTTTTTGTAATTTGGGTCTTTACATTTCCCTAAAAATCCTGAACCACATTACGGAATGCAACACCACAGGCATCAATTTTCTAATTATGCTCATCTTTCCTGTCAATTTCAAGAAATTTAAGCCATGTTTCAATGAGCTCATCATCCTAGAAAAAAAAAGGAAAAAATAAAAAACTGATATTATATATATATATATATATATATTATATATATATAATATATATATATATATATATAATATATATATATATATATATATATATATATACTATATATAAGTAAGCCTGCTACAAATATTTGAGGAAACATACGTTTTCTTTCTTTTATATGTTCTTAGATTTTTTGCATAACATTTTAACTTCTTCTGAGATGTGATGGTATAGGGTAGTTTTCATAATGAGGAACTGGGGTTCTGGATGGGGGAATATCTGGGTATGGAAGAGATTGCCTTCCCTTACTTTCCCCATATTTTTTTAATATTCACCATGTAGAAGTGGCAAAGTCATCATAGTGAT
Organism: Trachelipus rathkii; assembly: GCA_015478945.1. NCBI lineage: Eukaryota > Metazoa > Arthropoda > Malacostraca > Isopoda > Trachelipodidae > Trachelipus > Trachelipus rathkii. The sequence goes on from JABUQX010126329.1 coordinate 22,617, forward strand.
TCGTTGGCCCTCCCGCCATATTCTGGGAATAGCCAAAGGTATTGCTTTTCCTTGTTCCTCCTTAGGCCATCCTTCTAAGGGTTGTTTTAAAACAACTTCACATATAATGAAAGGTGACCAGTGCTTATCTTAATCACCAAAAGGCATACCAAAGTAGAGCCTGTAACGCTATCCCCCCATAATTGGTTCCTTCACAATATTGATGGAAATGTGCTTAGAACTAGCATAATATCCATACACTCACATAACAAAATGAATCTGGCAACGTTTTACACTGTCTACTTGCAATTTTACTACTGTTTATTATATTATTACTATTTCTGAAAATTATAAAAAGATATTTTAATTTGGTACTTACCTTCATTATATCATTGCACTAGATTGTAGTTAAACAATGGTATATATATATATATATATATAATATATATATATATATATATATTATATATATATTGATATATATATATATATATATATATATATATATATATATTAGTATATATTATATATATATATAATATTATAATATATATAATATATATATATAATGTATTATATTATTATATATATATATATATATATATATATATATTATATAAATATATATATATATATATATATAATATATATATAAATATATATATATACAATATAATATATATATATATATAGTATACTAACTACTTCATTCTTCTATCCCACAAAACATTAATGGCAACTGACTTTTTACTCCAGCACGATGGCCAAAGTAACGAAACCGGACCTGAACCCTACAAAATGAAGAATATACTAATCGCCATTTAGAGCCTCGTAACAAAAAATGGTCGATGAATAGAGAAAACCTAAAAACTATCTATCGTTACCCTAGTTATAAAATCAACCAAATAAAACATAATAAAAAATCAGAAGAAACAAAGTATATTGAATCTGTTTGATTACTAATTGTGTTGTCGCAGTTTCGAATATATTAAAAAAAGAACTCTAAGGAATGGCTTCAAGCTAGCTGAAACCCCAAGAATGGCTCTCCGGACGGTGAACCACTTCTAATGCATTTAAATGGAATAACCGAGGAGCTTGCTCCTCGCGTAACAAAAAAAAAGATTCACAGAAGCGGAAGCCGCCTTATCAGCAAACCCCTGGCAATAGCAATGATAGTGATGATGGTGGCGCTTTTCAGCAAATAACCTACTGAAGATGGAAGAAAGGATTGGGATAATGTTGATTTTTGATAAGTTCATGGCCGAAAGTGCATTGACATCTCTTCACCTTCAAAGAGATCACACCAAGGACTAATTCTAAAACTGAAAAGGACATCATCATCAAGGAGCAAAGATAATTTCAAATTTGCAATCTGTGAAAAGAAGATGAAGGCTCAAAGAAAACATGGAGATGCTGCCTACAGAGAAATCCTTTCATGTGGTGGCATGAAAAATGGGCCAAGGTTCCATTATTATCAGTGCTTTGCAAGCAAAATTTATCAGTCCCCCTCCATCATCATTCGAGAGCGAGCGTATTTTTAGTATAGGTGGATGTAAACACCTGCCAAAGGACAAGATATTGAACCTTCTTGAAAAGCTTTAAATGTTTTTTGCAATACACAAATTTGAGAAAATTTTTGATTTGAGGTACTGAATGATATCTTATCTTTTATCTTAAAAGGAGTATTTATTAATTAGGTCCATGTTTGAATATTATTGTTGTTTTATTTTGGTTCTTTTCCAGCTGATTAATTAATTTTCTTAATCTTTCAATTATTTTTTATTCTTATATTGATTCCAGTTAAAGAATCATCTTATAAATTGTAATGATGTTAAACATAAAAGCTAGTAGCTAAACAAACTTTTGTTAATACT
>JABUQX010126330.1:0-7500 GCA_015478945.1 Trachelipus rathkii
ATATATATATATATATAATTGGAATATAAGAATAGGAGGTGGGCTCCTCAATTATATATATATATATATATATATATATATATATATATATATATATATATATATATATATATATATATATATATATATATATATATATATATATATATATATATATTATATGTATATATATAGATATATATATATATATATATAAAAATATATTAAAGTCTGTTATTGTGTCATTACTACAAAGTTCAGTTACTTATGAGTTCCATCGATTGTATTGTGACAAAGTATACAAAATAAATGCTCTTTCATACAGCTGTGATCCAGCTTTTCTAAGAATAAATTGAAACTATTCTAAATGATTTATCAGAAATAATAAATCATATTTGTTTATTAATACTTAATCTCACGCAAAGATTGAGAACCCGTCAAGTTAGTATCTATTGTATCCAGTGACATTGCAAGATGTTTATTGTTTATTAATATTGCTTCGATCTATTGTATAAATTGTGTACGAACTCTGTGAAGAATCACATCATTTCCTATATTGTTGACATATATCAAGCTACAGGTAAACTCGTATCGTAGACTGAGAACAATAATGCTCAAATTTAACCCTTAGCATATGAACGTGAAATATAATTGAAACTAATTGTTATAACTAGTTATCATACAAGATATTTTTTTACGGAGTGTCTTTTATATGAGAATTAATGTTCATAAAAGGCGACCATAATTATTCTTCAAGACATTCTTCAATATTCCATACAATCTTCCAAGATTTTCATCGAAGAAGAAGTCCAATATTCTAAGTGCTCAGTGGCCATTTTGGAGAAAATTCATTTCTCAGCAGCGATTGACATTTACGACGTCAATCTTTCTTTGCAAGAAGGAAATCATAGATCTGTGGATGTCTGCCAATATTTATGTATGTGTGAAATTAGGTTGAGTATCCTATATATGAGATATATTTTCAAACAGAAAAAGTTGGCTTGGTAGGAAACTTTGTTCTTCTGGAGAAAATCTGCTGGACAAAAACGATTTGAGTTGAGATATATTCCATATCCTACAAGGAGTGATATTCGGGAGCATTTATATTAGTTTTGATTATTTAAGTTATTCATTTGTTCTTGACATTCCTTTTTATTTGTATATATATATATATGTAAATGTGTATGGGCAAATGTGTATGGGCAAATGTGTGTGTGTATATGTGGGGGATTTTGGAGAATTTTAATTGATTGAATAAAGATTTTATTAGAATAAAGTTTTAACGGGTGTAAATTTTAAAGGGAGGGAAGGGAGAGGGAGAGATAGAGTGTAGGTTTTAACCTTTTTATATTATATTTTAACCTTTTTTAGTATTATTATTGGTATTTTTGGTGAGCAGGGTGGTGGCCCTAGGTGTTGGGAAGTACCTAGGGGGGGGAGTCCAAAAAAGAAAAGGCGGGGGAGGAGATATTTTAAAAAAAAAAAAAAAAAAAAAAAGGGAAAAGATGGGGAGGAGAGAGGTAGGGTGGGATGTATGAATGTGAGAGGGGTAAACGAGGATTTGAAGAGAGAGGAAGTGGGGTTAATGTTCGAAGAAAAAGGTTGGATGTGCTAGGGGTAACAGAAACTAAGCTGAAGGGAAAGAAGATGGATTTTGGAAAATACAAGGGTATAATATCAGGGGTGAACGAGAGAGAGTGAGGGGGCAGGGGAAGGGTGGGAATAGTTATGAGGAAGAGGTGTGGGATAAGGTAAAGTTGTGCAGTCAGGTGAGTTCAAGGATAAGGGTTAAAGTGAAATTCGGGGGGGAAATGTGGATTTTTATATGTGCATATGCACCAGTGAATGGAGCGAGGGAGGAGGAGAGAGAAAGATTTTGGAATGAGTTGAATGAGTGTTGGGAAAGTTTCGGGGTAAATGATAAAATTTCTTTTGGGGGATTTGAATGCAGGAGTGGGAAGGGAGGGGGTGGGAAGAATAGTAGGACCATTTAGGGTAGGGGAGAGGAATGTTAATGGAGAAAGCCTGTTAGAGTTGTGTGTTGAAAGAAGAATGATAGTGGGGAATACATGGTTTAAAAAAAGTGAAAATCATAAGTATACATGGAAGAGTGAGATAACGGGGGGGAGGGCGGTACTGGATTATGTGTGTGTAAATGGGAAGGATAGAGGTAGATTACTAGATGTAAATGTATTTAGAGGGGCGGGGAGGGGATATCGGATCACTATTTGGTGGTTGCTAGGATAAGGGGGGGTGGGAGGAGAGGTGACGGTTAGGAAAAGGGAAGAAAAGAGAAGTGATAAAGGTGGAAAAATTGGAGGAGACAGTGTGTAAGAGGGAGTTTAGGAGGTATGGAGGAAAGGTGGAGAGATGTGAGAGGGACGGGAATTTGGGAGGTGGAGGGGGAGTGGTCGAGATTTTAAAGAGGCAGTATGTGAAGAGGCTAGAAGGGTATGTGGAGTAGAAAAGGGTGGGGGCAAGTAGAAGGAAAGGGAGTGAATGGGTGGAGTGAGGAGGTGAAGGAGGTGGTGAAAAGGAAAAAGAAGGCTTATGTGAAATGGTTGGGAAGTAGGAGAGAGGAAAGCTGGGAGGAATATAGAAGGGTTAGAGTGGAAGCAAAGAGGGCGGTAGAGAGGGCGAAGAGAAGAGCAAAAGATGAATGGTGTAGAAAAAGTGACGGAAAATTTTGAATCAGGAAGTAAGATGTCTGGAAAGAAGTGAATAAAATAAGGAAGAAGAAGGAGGGGTTGGGGAGAGGATTAAGGAGGAGATGGGGAGTGGATAGGAGGAGAGGATAGGGTGAGGAAGGGGTTGGTATTTTGGGGATTATTATTGAATGAAGTGGGTGGGGGAGGAGGGTTTGCAAGAGGTGAGAATGGTGAGTGGACTGGGGGAGGGAGGGGAGGATGAGAAATACAAATGGAGAAGTATTAGGGCCTTGAATAAAAAGGAAAAAAGGAAGTCATAGGTCTGGATGGTGTGAATGGAAATGTTGCAGAAAGGAGGTATAGGAGGGGTGGAAGAATGGCTGTATAGGTTATATAATATATGTTGGAGGAGGGGTGAGGTACCACAGGATTGGGAGGATGGTTGTTTGGTTCCCCTGTATAAGGGAAAGGGGATAGGATGGAATGTGGGAATTATAGAGGTATATGTCTGTTAAGTGTGGTAGGGAAAGTATATGGGAGAATACTGATTGAGAGAGTGAGAGGTTTAACGGAGGGGAGAATGGGGGAAGAACAAGGAGGATTTAGGGAGGGAAGAAGGGTGTGTGGACCAAGTGTTTACACTAAAGATGCTTGTGGAGAAAAGTATAGAGAGGAAAGGGAAAGTGTATGGGTGTTTTTAGATTTAGAGAAAGCATATGATAGAGTGAAGAGGGGTGAATTGTGGAGGGTGTTGGAGGAAAAAGGGAGGGGGGGGTAAATTAGGTAAAGGTATTAGGGCTTTTTATAGGAATAGTAGAATGTGTGTGAGAGTGTTAGGAGGGGGGAGAGTGAGATGTTTAGGGTGGTGAGAGGTTTGAGGCAGGGGTGTGTAATGTCGTGCTACAATTTGTTTATGGAGAGTGTTTGCAGAGGTATGGTGAGGGAGGGGAGGGGGTGGAATTGATGAATGGGAATGATAGAAGGGAAGTGAACATGATATTGTTTGCGGACGATACAGCCCTAGTGGCGAAGAGGACGCGGAAGGGCTGAGGTATTTGGTGAGGGAGTTTGAGAGAATGTGTGGACAAAGAGGCTTAAAATAAATCCAGGTAAAAGAGTAAAGTGTTAGTATTTGAGGAGGAGGAAGGGGAGGGGAGGGGTAGGGGTTAGAGTAGGGGTGTAGTATTGGAAAGAAGTAAAGATTTTTAGATATTTAGGGATAGATTTGGGTAAGGGGAGGGATGAAGGAGGAGATAGAACATAGAGTAGGAGAAGGAATAAGGGTTTGAGGGAATTATGGAAAGGGAGGGATTTATCACAGAAAGTTAGGATAAGTATGTTTGAAAAAATTTGTGTACCAGCGGTGTTGTATGGGTGTGAAGCGTGGGGGTTGAATGCCAGGTCTAGAAGAAGTTGGAAGTATTTGAGATGAAGGGGTTGAGGAACGGTTTGTGGGGTTAGCAGAAGGAAGAGGAGGATGAGGAATAGGGTGGTGAGGGAGAGATGTGATTGGAGGAATGGGTTGGTGGGAAGAGCGGAGAAGGGAATGTTAAGATGGTATGGGCATCTAGTGAGAATGGAGGAACAGAGAGTGGTTAGGAGAGTTTGGGAGGCGGAGGGGATAGGAAGGAGAGGAAGGGGGAGACCAAGAAGGAGGTGGATGGATGGAATAAAGGAGATGCTGGAGGAGGGAGGAAGAGGGTAGGGTGTTGGCGAGAGATAGAGTGGGGTGGAGGAGGTGGGTGAGGGCGAGATGAGGGGAGGTGTGAGTGAGAGAGGCTGTACGTACCACTACCCCGCTCAAGCGGGAAAAAGTGCAGTAAAATAAAAAAATAAATATATATATATATATATATATATATATATATATATATATATATATATATATATATATATATATATATATATATATATATATATATATATATATATATAACACCTGTAGTAATAAAATTAATAATTACTTAATTTTGTATTTGCCGGAGCCGGAGCAGCCTCTTTTTTTGCGGCTCCGACTCCGGCTCCGGCTCCGGCTCCAGGTCCCCCTAAAATTTCGCCTCCGACTCCGGCTCCAGGTCCCCCAAAATTTCGACTCGCTCCAGTCCCTCAAAAAGTTTCGCCTCCGGCTCCCGCCACTCGTTGCGCATCAACGCCCCCACATATATATATATATATATATATATATATATATATATATATATATATATATATATATATATATATATATATATATATATATATATATATATATATATATATATATATATATATTTAGTGATGGGACGATTAATCGTCATCGGCAAAAATCAGCATATTTTTTTTAATCATCATCATCGTCATCGGCAAATTTCGCCGATTATTTTGCCGATTAATTGAACAAATATTAAGAATTTTGAATAATATTAAAACTCAATAATAAAAAATAATAATAATAATTTTTTATATATATATATATATATATATATATATATATATATATATATATATATATATATATATATATATATATATATATATATATATATATATATCTATATTATATATATATATATATATATATATATATATATATACTATATACTATATATATATATATATATATATATATATATATATATATATATATATATATATATATATATATATACACATTTTATTTTATTATGTCTGACATTCCCAGTGCCTAATGGTTCGACTTTCTGTTATGCGTTCCTTATCCACACTCATCCTCCAGACAACATCTCACATACATACACATACTTATATCCACATCTCTCTTCTAGACAACATCTTACAGACATCCCTATCCCTTATATCCCAATGTGTGGGGAGAAAAAATTCCCAACATCGTATGTTCTGCGTGCCGTGAAGGCGACTAAGGGACAGTGGTAGTTAGGTTGGCTGCCTACTACCACTTATCTTTGCCAGGAATGCTAATGCAAGCCTCGGAAGGTCTTGATCGCAGTAAGCGCCCTTCTATCCTTCGGCGAAAATGTATGAATCGTATCTATATATGAAATGTCAGAGGAATAAATGTTGAGGAGATGAGGAGAGAGGTGATGGATGTATTTAGAAAGGGCAAATTTGATTTGCTCGCTGTGACTGAAACAAAGATGAAAGGAAACGGTGAAAATGAGTGGTGTGGTGTGAAATGTGTTTGTGTTGCTGTGGAAAGGAACGAGAGGGGATAGAAGGATTTGCAATTCTGATGAGTGACTTGTGGTAGGGAACTATGGTAGATTAAAATTCTAAGTGGTTAAATTTAAGGTTAAATTTAAGTTTGAAAAGGTCAAAATTTGTGTGGTTGCGACATATGATCCATCTGAGGGTAATGTTGAAAAGAGTACGATTTTCTGGGATAATCTGAATGATGTTTTGGATGGGGGAAATAGGAGATTCAGTTCATTTGCCACATATCTGCCCATTCAAGGATTTTTTTTTTTTTTTTACAGTTGTCACCACCACTCACGGGCAGAGCCCTATTCAAGGAGGGGGTGTTGTACTACTCTCAAGTTCACCCTCTAGCGCAAATTACGCATATGAGCACAGACGCAGGCTTTAAAGTGAGGAGATTAAATTCAGTAGGAAATACAGAAGATGGAAGAGAATTCCACAAAACAGAGGTGGTGGGAAAGAAGGAAGCACCACAGCAAACTAGCCTGGAGTTACCAATGTCAACACAATACTCGTGCGCAGATACAGCACCTATTGTGCTACGAAGGCGTCGTAAAGGTGGTGGTACGCGAGTGATAAGTTCCCTCGAGCACTTGCCGCTGCGGTACCTATAGGATAGAGATAAAGCACCAACATCGCCTCGCAAAGATAGAGGGTCAAGTGAACTGGAAAGTACAGAACAGTTTATAAGCCTTTTTGCCGTTGACTCGACCCTTTCCAGAGAGGCCAAATCAGAGAACCATATGAGAGCAGTACTCCATACATGGGCGGATGAGACCTTTGTATAGCGGAGCAACTGAGAAAAGGAGGAAAGTCTCACAGTCTAAACAGAACTTCCACGTTTCTTGGAGGCCACGTAGAAATAGTTGTCATGCGAGATTTCGAGGTTTTGTAGGACTTGTTAAGACCAAGGTGTCTATATTGTCAACAGGAGAGACGACTGAACAGTCGAAAGAGACAGGAAAGTTAGAAGGTATTTTGGAGAAGGAGATTTGTAAAAGTTGGGTTTTTAAAGAATTGAATTTCACAAAGTTATTTCTATCCATCAGCGAGAATAAAATCGGAAAGATTAAAACGAGAGGCAATTCCAGAAGTAAAAGTGGGAGTAAAATTGATATGAGTTAAAGAATGAAGGGTCGAGTCATCGGAATAGTGGATTAAGTTAGGGTGCAGGTGAAGATCATTAATGAAAAGTAGAGATAAAACAGAACCCTGAGGAACACCACTTTTGACAGAAAGAAGAAGTCGCCCATCAACAACAGCCGATATTGAGCGATTTGAAGCAAGCTAGATATAAGTAAGCAAAGAAGGAGGAAGCCCAAAGGAGGGGAGTTTAGAGCAGTGACGCGTGTCATGCTCGGTCAAATGCTTTGGATATGTCAAGCGCCTACCCAAGTCTCCCCGTAGTTCCTAAGGCGAAAAACCATAAATCGGTTAGATAGGAATGTATATCGCTAGTAGACTTCGTGCAACGAGGAGCCGTACTGGTGATCGAATTAGTTCCAGATGATCTAAGAAGCGAGTTTGAAAGGGGTTTCAAAGATCTTAGATAGAATACAAGTGAGCATGGGCGATAGTTAGAAGGATCAGACGGCTTCCTTTTCGGAATAGGTTGGACATGTGAGCTTCCAACACTGAGGGAGGGAAAGTGCTAGTATTGAGACGTAGAGGGAATATAGTTGAGCGAGGGGACGAAGAG
>JABUQX010126330.1:10000-30000 GCA_015478945.1 Trachelipus rathkii
GTCTTGAGTGTAACAGTTTTTTTTTTGTTTTTTTTTTTGAGAGAATTTTTATATCTAAGATCTATAAGCTTAATATTTTGCTCTTTATTTTTTTGTAGCAATTGACTGATGAAAACGACGCACCTCCATTATCTGTGGATGATGATGTTAGAGCTGAAGAAAATAATTCAAAAAAGAAAATATTATTGAGAAAAGAAGAGATGTTTTTGTGATCTAAACTTTGAACATCACGACGCTTTGGAGAATCATTTATTAAAACACTGGGAAACAAAATTTCTAAAACATAAGGAAACAAAATTATATAAGTGTTCAGAATGTGAGGTTCAAAGTAATAAAGAAACCCTTAAAAAGCACAAGCAAACTAATAAATCTTTGAAATTGTTTAAATGTACCGAATGCAGCTATGAATGTAGGCAAGAAGGAAGTTTAAAAAGACATATCGTTATACATGGAAAAATAACTGACTCCAGTTTTGAAGGCAACGTAGGTAAACGTCTGTTACCGCATAGTAATACTCCATTATTTAAATGTTCCCAGTGTAGTTATGAGTCCAGTGTAGAGAATAATTTAAGGAACCATTTCTTAAGAAGACATTGTGAGGAAAAGTTCTTTAATTGTTTGGAATGTGATTATGGGAGTATTGATAAGAATAGTTTGGTAACACACAGTTATAAACACTACAAGATAAAAATGTTTAAATGCTCTCTCTGTGATTTTAAGAGCAATCATAGATCAAGCTTGAATAGACACACATTAATACACAGCAATGGAAAATTATTTAAATGCTTCCACTGCAATTATGAGTGTAATTATAAAAGCAACTTGGTAAATCATGTATTGACACACGGTAACACAAAATTGTTTAAATGCTCTGATTGCAGTTTTGAATGCATTCAATTAGGTAGCTTAAAAGCACATATGTTAAGACATACACATTCAATGTTATTTAAATGCTCTGAATGTAGCTACGAAGGAAATCATAAAGGCAACTTTAAAATTCATATGTTAAATCATGGTAGTATAAAAATGTTTAAGTGTTCTGAATGCGAATATGAATGCAACCATAAAGGTAACATGAAAAATCATGTACGAAACCATTTTGGTTTCAGAAAAGGAAAAGAAAATGTTTGATATTGACAAATACAATTATTATAGTACTGAATTTTCACGACTACTTAAAAGAAAAGTGAAATTTATCAAAAGTAAAAATTACATTTTTTTCTCATTAAAGCTTATCTAAAAGCTGAAGAACATTATATATATCTTACATTTAACATAAAGGAAAAACATACCGCTAGGCCAGTTATCTTTGTAAGGAGAAAAGAGCATTTTTGTGCATGTACGAAACCATTTTGGTTTCAGAAAAGGAAAAGAAAATGTTTGATATTGACAAATACAATTATTTTAGTAGATTTTTTATTTATATAAGATTTGTGAGGATTGTGAAATTTATCAAAGAGGTAAAAATTACATTTTTTTTCTCATTAAAGCTTATCTAAAAGCTGAAGACATTATATATTATATCTTTACATTTAACATAAAGGAAAAACTTATATTAAGCTAGGACAGTTACCTTTGTAAGGAAAAGGAAAGTTTTGTGCTTTAAAAGTTCTATATTTTTATTATATAAATATATTTTTATTTGTTTATTGACAAATACAATTATTTTAGTAGATTTTTAATTTATATAAGATTTGTGAGGATTGTGAAATTTATCAGAGGTAAAAATTACATTTTTTTTCTCATTAAAGCTTATCTAAAAGCTGAAGACATTATATATTATATCTTTACATTTAACGTAAAGGATAAAGGAAAAACTTATATTAAGCTAGGCCAGTTACCTTTGTAAGGAAAAGGAAAAGATTTTTGTGCTTTAAAAGTTCTATATTTTTATTATATAAATATATTTTTGATAGTTAAAATATTTATTAAAATCAAACAACTAAGTGAATTTTTATTACTAATTAACATTATATATATATATATATATATATATATATATATATATATATATATATATATATATATATATATATATATATATATATATATATATATATATATATCTGTATATATAACTATATATATATTATATATATATATATATATATATATATATATATATATATATATATTTATACGTAGGAGAAAACAAGAGGTAAATGAACAGTTTGGAAGGAGGATGAATGAGAACATACAAGGGAATAGGAAGCTCTTCTGGAAGGAAGCGCGAAAGGTTAGAATGAGAATAAGGGAATCTACTGTGAATGAATAGGGATGTTGCTTTGTAACTGATGAAATGGATGTGAGGGGAGTGTGGAAAGAACACTTCGAAAATCTGCACAATATTAACAGTAATGATGAAGTGTTAGTGAATGTGTGTGGTTTTGATGGTGCAAGAAGGAATAGGTATTTTGGGGATGAGGTTATTAGTAAGGAGGAGGTAATGGGTAAGGTGGAAAGAAGTTGAAGAATTGTAAATCTGCAGGTATAGATTGAAATTACTAGTGAAATGATCAAGAGCGGAGGCAGAGTTGGTGATTGATTGGATTTGGAGTTGTGTAATAAAGCGTTTATGGAGGGTATAGTTCCAAGGGATTGGAGGAGAGCGGTAATAGTACCCTTATATAAAGTTAAGGGAGAGAAAAGGGGTGTAGAAATTATAGGGGAAAAAGTTTATTGAGTGTTGTAAGGAAGGTATATGCTGGTATTTTGGTTGAAAAGAGTGCGTCGAGTGTCTGGGGAGGGACTGGTTGGTGAAGAACAAGGTGCGTTTGGAGTGGTAGAGGATGTGTGGATCAAATCTTTACATTTGAAACAAATGATTGAGAAAATGAGGGAGAAAGAAGAATAATTATATTTAGGTTTATTTATTTTAACAGGCGTATAATAGAGTTAATGAAGAAGCTATGAAGTTAAAAAAATATGGTGTTGGTGGTAGGCTTCTGAATGGAATCAAAAGTATGTATGACGATAGTGAAGCGTGTGTAAGAATAAATGGTGTCAATGGTGATTGGTTTAGGATTAATAGCGGAGTGAGACAGGGTTGTGTTATGTCTCCTTGGTTATTCAATTTGTATATGGATGGGGTTATGAAAGAATTCGAGGTGGGGATGGCAGGAAATGGTGTTAGAATGATGGAGATGAGTGGAGGGTGCCCTACCTATTATATGCGGATGATTTGGTTTTGTGTGGCGAATCTGAAGAGTTTGAGAGGATTGGTAGAGAGATTTGGCAGGGTGTGTAAAAGGAGGGGTTTGAAAGTAAACGTAGATAAGAGTAAGGTTATGGTTGTGAGTGAGGACAGTCCTCAGTGTGAAGTTATGTTAGATGGTGAGCAGCTGGAGCAAGTGTCTGAGTTTAAATATTTAGGGTATGTGTTGGATGAGAAGGGAACGGATGATGCAGAGTGTAGTAGGAAATTTGTGAATGGCAGGAAGGTTGCTGGTGCAATTAAATCGTTGGTGAATGTAAAGGGACTAAGTCTTGAGTGCGCTAGGATCTTACATGAGGGTATGTTGTTACCTGTGTTATTGTATAGTAGCGAGACTATGGTCTGGAATAAGAAGTATAGATCTAAAGTTCAATGTGTTCAGATGGACAATCTTAGGGGCATGCTAGGTGTGAAAGAATTAATAAAATGAGGAATGAACGTATTAGAGAGTTGTGTGGTGTGAAGAAAGGGGTAAATGAGAGAATAAATGAAAGTATGTTGAGATGGTTTGGTCATGTGGAAAGGATGAATGAGAGTCGGTTGGTTAAGCGGATGTATAGTGGTGAGTGTGTTGGGAACCGACCGGCTGGGAGACCGAAGAGAAAGTGGATTGAGTCGGTGAACGAATGTCTGAAGGAGAGAAATGTGAGTTTGGCAGAGGCGAGAATAAAGGTGCATGATAGGAGAGAATGGCGGGGTTTTGTATGGGGGCATGGTTGTGGCCCACCTGGGCCAAGGGATGAACCCTTACATTGACGATTTACCATAGTGAGGGTCCGTCGCGGTCCCATGATGCTCTATGGTGGATTTTCTGTCTGTGACGAGCTCTCACTAATTAATGGTACAGAGGGGGCGGTAAGGCTGGGCTTTCTTTTCGACGTTTGTCATGTTCTACTGCTTTTCTTTTCCGATGCTTGTACAGCACCTTACCCTGGGGCAAAGAGGAAGGTGAAGAAAGAAAGAAAGAATATATATCTTTTTCCCAAGACTGGGAGTAAGGTGAGTGTTATGCATCGGAAAAGAAAAGCAGTAGAAGAATATGACAAAAGAGAAAGGAAAGCCCAGCCTGTACCATTAATTAGTGAGAACTCGTCTGAACCAAGAAACCGCCCTAGCTCATGGAGGACGCGACCATATGTTAAATCGTCAATGTAGAGTTCATCACTTGGCAGGTGAGCCACACTATAAGAAACCGCCGTCACTGTATGCGCCCAGTGCTGCAAACTCACATTTCTCCTTCTCAGTGATTCGTTCACCGACTCAATCGACTTTCTCTTCGGTCTCCCCCAGCACACTCACCACTATGCATCTGCTTAACCAACCGACTATGTAAATCAGCACCACGCGGCCAAACCTCTCAACATATTCATTGTTCTCGTTTACTGCTTTCTTCACCACACAAACTCTCTAATACGTTCATTCCTCGTACCTTCTTCTCACCTGGCATGCTGTCCCAATCTGGTACATTAGGCAGATCTACTCTTATTCGAACCATATCTCACTACTGTAATAACACGGAGTAACAGCACCTCATGTAAGACCAGTGCACTCGGACTTGAATCACCCAGTGTACCAGCTGTCATTCTGGCTCTACTACGATTCCTTTCATCAACATACTATCTAAATATTTAAACTCCGACACTGTTCTAATATGCCGTAACATACCACACCAATCTCGCACAACCCTTAACTACTCTTATCTACGTTGCACAAACCTCCCTTTACACCCTGCTCTCTACTCATCACCACACAAGCCAAAATCATCACCTGCTCAGTGAGCCCCACCATTCTCCATCATTCCCAACTGTGACTTCCTGCCACCATCTAGTCTTTCATAACCCCATCCATTTACAAATTGAATAACTAGGACATAACACACCCCTGCCTCATTCCGCTATTAATATTAAACCAATCACTTTTGTCTGTTTGTTCTTACACCTTCATTATCTTCATACATTTTTTGATTCCATTCAAACCAACCACCAGACACCATATATTGCTAGCACCTGCCATAGGGCTTCCCTATTAATCCTATCATACGTCTGTTGCAAATCCATAAAACCTAAATACATTTATTCTTCCTCATTTTCTCCAGTCATTTGTTTCAATGTAAAGATTTGATCCGCACATTTACTCCTAAACGCACCATGTTCTTCACCAATCAGTCCTTCAGTCACTCGACGCACTCTTTCGACTAAAATACCAGCATATATTTTCCCTAAACTAATTCCCTTATAATTCCTACAGTTCCCCTTGTCTCCCTTACCCTTATATAGGGTACTATTGCACTTTCCTCCAATCCCTCGGAACTATACCTCCATAAACGCTTTATTACACAACTTCCAAATCCAATCAATCACCATCTCGCCTCCGTTCTTGATCATTTCACCAGTAATTTCATCTATACCTGCAGATTTAACATTCTTCAACTTTCTCACTCCACCCATAATGCCATGACCTCATGATCACTATCCCCAAAATACCTATTCCTTCTTGCACCATCAAACCCACATTCACTACCACCTCTTCATTACTGTTAATACTATACAGATTCCCGTTCTTTCCACACACCCCTCACACCCATTTCATGTTACAAAAGCACCATCCCTATTCATTCTTCTAACTTCCTTCCAGAAGAGCTTCCTATTCCCTTCTAAGTCCCATTCATCCTCCTTCCAAACTGTTCATTTACCTCTTCTTTTCTCCTACGTATGCACCTTTTAGTATTTCTTTTTCCTCCTTATATAATTCCAAACATCTTTCTTTTGAAACTTCATCATTGGCTTGTAGTACATTCAACCACGCTTCTTTTTTACTTTTAACCGCTTGCATCACCTCTTCATTCCACCACTCACTGTTAACCTTACTTCCTACTTTAGCATACTCATACTTCAGCTAACAACTGCTTCCTTCATTTGCTCCCAGATTTGTTCAGTTTCAACTTGTTCACATTCAACTGATTTACTTGCAAGTGCTCTTAGATACTTATCCTTATTACCTTGTTCACTTAACTTCTCACTCTTAATTCTACCCACTTCTTTCCGCATCACCTTCCTCTCCATCCAAGCCCCACTAACTTAATTTTACATAGGACAACATAATGATCCGATAATCCCATTCCTAATCCCCTCTCTGATTTAACATCTAACACATACTTCAACATCTTCAGTAACACAAAATCAATCATACTTTTCATTTCGAAACCATCTCTACCTACACCAACTCTAGTGTACTTATGGATACTCTTGTGTTTAAAGAAAGTATTACATACACACATACCTCTCTCCTCCAGAAATCAATCACCTTCCTACCATTCTCATTTTCTCCCGACACCCCAAAACCACCTGTTATACCATCTCTTTTCTGATCACCTATCCAACCATTCAGGTCCCCCAACACAATCAATCTGAAGCTCCTACTCACCCCATCCAAAACATCATTCAGATTATCCCAGAAAATCGTGCCCTCCAACATTTCCCTCAGATGGACCATACGTCAGAACCACACATACCTTGACCTTTTCAAACTTAAATTTAACCATTAGAATTCTAGTACTCACACACAAAGTTTATCATAGCTCTGTACCACATGTCACTCATCAAAATTGCATCTCCTTCTCTCCCCCTCTCATTCCTTTCCACACCAGCACACACACATTTCACTTCACACCACTCATTTTCACCGTTTCCTTTCATCTTTGTTTCAGTCACAGCGAGCAAATCAAATTTGCCCTTTCTAAATACATAAATCACCTCTCTCCTCTTCTCCTCAACATTTAATCCTCTGACATTCCATGTTCCCATACAATTCATATAATTTCGCCGAAAATTAGAAGGCCGTTTACGGCGATCACGACCATCTCCGAGGCCTGCATCAGCATTCCCTAGCAAGAGATAGGTGGTAGTGGGCAAACTCAACTACCACCGTTCCTTAGTCGCCTTCTACGACACGCAGGACATATGATGTGGGTAATTCTTTCTCTCCCACACTAGGGATATACGTAGTAGAGATGTCTGTAAGATGTTGTCTAGAAGAGGGTGAGGACGTTAAGTATGTGTATATGATATATGGATAAATGGTGGTCAGTAAGATGTTGCCTGGAGGATGAGTGTGTGAAGAAAGTGAACGCAAAAGAGAAAGGCGAACCATTATATATATATATATATATATATATATATATATATATATATATATATATATATATATATATATATATACTTTCTATATATATATATATATATATATATATATATTTAACCTGCTATCCCTATGCAGGGGGACCACGGAAATCGAACTTTAAGGCCGGTTATCCCAAACCAGCGCCACCAACGTGTTCTCGCAGTCAGTAGATAAAAACTCCAACTGCTACGCGGAGGGGTTTTGAACCAGCGTCCTCTCGTATGAGAGGCGGTGATTCAACCCCCTGCGCCACAAGGCGTTATATATATATATATATATATATATATATATATATATATATATATATATATATATATATCTATATATATATATATATATATATTATATATATATAAGGTATATATATATATATATATATATATATATATATATATATATATATATATATATATATATATATTATATATATATATATATATATATATATATATATAAATATATATATATATATATATATATATATATATATAATATATATATATATATATATATATATATATATATATATATATATATATATATATATATATAATATATATATATATATATAATATATATATATATATATATATATATATATATATATATATATATATATATATATATATATATATATATATATATATATATATATATATATATATATAATATATATATATATATATATATATAAACTTAATTTTAATCTCGTACCAAACCTGTGGTTCTTAAATATTGTGTTTCTGAGCTTTCATCCTGCTTTGGTTAAGTATTTCTATTATGCCAATCATTTTAACGTTTCCTTTCTGCTGAAAAGAGTGCTTCTTATTCAACCTGTACCGAGAAAGACTCATCCCTTCTATCCAGTAATTTGGCTTTAAAAGCTATTATTTATAAAGTTTTCGGATCTATCCTTAGGGAGAAAGGTTTGAAAACTTCTTAATTCTAAGGGTTTACAAATAACTCTGAATATTTCAATAATATATCATTTGCTGTCATGTTTAAAGTTTTTGATATCTCACAAACTTTGATTTATAAACTAATCCCTTTTTTATTATTTTTTTTTTCGATTATTATCTGGGTCGTTCGTCCTTTGGAGCTCTATAAAGGTCGCCATTCCAATCCTTTAAAATCTATTTGATGGCGTGCCTCAGGGTTCTGTCCTAATCCCAACTCTTTCTTTATTCATTTTTACTCTGTCGTCGACCCTACCCTTCATTATTCCATTATTTTGAAACGTTTCTCAGTCAACAGCAAATACGAATCTTGCTAGGAGGTGCTATGGAGCAAGAGCCTTGATATTTCTGAATTTCTTCAATTGGGGGCAGAGAAAATCTGGTGATTTCTATGCTTCAAACTATTCTCGACAATCCTGACCTTTAGTGAAAATTACACATCTTCGAAAAAAAAAACAACCAACTCATAATTGGTCTATCATTAATTTCTTCGTTTACAAAATAAAGCTTCTAAGAGATTGGGTGTTCTAAAGGCGCCTTTCAGTATTCTTCACCACAGCTAGATGCTACCCTTTGTAGAGGGGTCATTCACCCAACATGGTTTTAGAAAGGGTAGATTTTATGGAATACATTACTGACTGCATTGACCGAGGAGATTCAGTTGATATTATATATTTAAACTTCAGCAAAGCATTTGATAAGACTCCCCACATAAGACTGATGCAAAAGTTATCACAATGTGGTATACGGTGGAGTGGTTAACATGGTTGGATAAACATTGGTTTGGTGGAATAAGAGCTGTATACTAAATGGCAATAAGTCATCCTGGGAAATAGTGAAGAGTGATGTCCCACAGGATTCAGTGCTAGGGCCACTATTGTTCGTCATATATATATATATATATATATATATATATATATATATATATATATATATATATATATATATATATATATATATATATATAATATATATATATATATATATATAATATATATATTGTAAATATATTTCACAATCATCTGAAATCAAAGAACTAAGGTTATTGATATTAAAAACCTCATAAATTCCAAAAACAAATTCTTGCTTCATAATCCATTTCTCAAGCTTCGGTTAGATTTCAACATTTTTTGTTTAACTAACTTTTCTTTTAATATCTTTTTTATTACCTGACTCGACACTTCTTTAAGCTTTTTGATCGTAAAACTGGAGCCAAAGTTTCGAAAGAAGTCTGTGAATCATGATTCCCAAATTCAGGAATAAATCTATTCCTAAATCTATTCCTAAATCCATTCCTAAATCTAGGAATCCATCTGGATTTAAATCTAGATTTGTTTCAATAAATCCATTTTAGACTTCACGTCAGAAGAAAGATTGAGAGAGGGAGAGAATGATGAGGGACAGAGAGGGAATACATTTAGAGAGATAGAGTAGGGGACGAGAGGGATAATGGGGAGAGCGATCTTTTAAAAGGGCTAGACCATAAGAATATTCATTCGTTTGGGCCTGATACCTGCTTAGATAACAGCTAAAGAAATAGCTCTAGGTAGAGTTGTTAGAGGCGCGAAAAATTAAAATCTAAAGTTTTCTTTGAAAAAGTGAAACATTCATAATATACATTATTTGAATATATTCTATGTATATATATAATATATATATCATATAATATGCAAATATGTATATTTCTCTTTTTTCCCATTTAATTATAAAATTTAAATATAAAATTAAAACAGGCCAGAGATTAGATATTAGTGAGATAGCAAAAGAAGTTTCTCACACAAACTTTTCCACCACTTGGACAAAGGTAAAAATATTAATACTTTGAATAATAATAATAATAATAATAATAATAATAATAATAATAATAATAATAATAATAATAATAATAATAATAATAATAATAATAATAATAATAATAATAATAATAATAATAAAAATAATCTTGTAAAATATTTAAAGCCTGTTTTACTTCTCAATATTTTATTGTTTTAAAAATAAAGAATGTTTGCCATATTTAATGAAATATATTTGTTAATTAATATTTTGATATATTGTAATTAATAATTATATTGTAATCAATACTTTTATTATTTTTAATAAAAATATAGATTATAATATTGGAGAATTTTTTGATGTGTTAATGATATAAATTAAAATTGTTATTTGAAATATATTGAATGTATTGGAAATATGATAATATTGATTTTTAATTAACAGCTTAATTATTTTAAAATTCATTTGACTTATATCGTATTTCCTATTCTTTTGTTTTATATAGGTTTTTCAGTTTACTTTTCATGTTTTTGGAATTAGAAGGATGAAATAAAAATCTTAAGGAATTGGTGCGTTTATTACCCTGCTATGGTCGAATGAGGATGGTTATTACAAAATCGACCAGACTGGCTTCGCTTTCCAGGATGTTGAGGTGGTAATCTTCTCTCACTTTGCAATGGTCATTGCCGTCTTCGCGTTTAGCACCGAGATAGAGGCATTAATTACGACTACAAAGACAAAGGCCGTAAAGTACGGATGAGGGATTTGCTTACACGAATCTATGGATATTTCTTCTGAAACTACAAGTGCCCATTGTTTAATCAATTCCTTGAGAGTGACCAAAGAGGTCATTTATAGACGATTCCAAACTCAAAACCTTTGCCAAGCAGTTAAAGGTGGAAAATCAACCAGAATTTTTGTGAGTACAAAAATTAAAATTTTTACACAAAATAGACTTCACACTAAAGTTAAATTAATAGGAAATTACACAAAGGGTATATGATATACTATCGTCTTTGGACTTTAATATACGTTATACTTCATTTTGTGGGAATTTCAAAACACAAAGAAGGTGTTAAAATATAAATAAAACAAATGTTATTGTTTTCAAAAAGTTACAAGAAAAATTTTAACAAATGGGTGACAGATAAAATTCACCATAAAAGCCGTTAGAAAAAGGGCTACTTCATTTTTTTTTGTGTAAAAATAAAAAGACAAGATTTAGTAAAAATGTTAATATATAAAGAATATATTAAATAAATTAATTTTATTAGACATTGTTGCCATCATTTTTATTGTTATTTTTTTTGTTTTTTTTTTAAAGCAAAACTACTAAAAAATAATATAAAAATCGTTTAATTGCATTATTTTCTTTTATATGGTTCCTAAGGGAAGTTTTTTTAATATATATATAGAAAAGTATGCAATTAACACCTTCAAATTAATTAATTACGAGTCGGTTAATTAATTTTTTTTTATTTTACTAAACGATAGAGTAGAGTTAGTAAATCAGTTCTGTGAAAATTTTTTTAGTTAATTATCAAAATTAAAGTAATTAGAGCTATAGAAAGATTAGTAAAATCAAAAACAGCGATAGAGAATCATAAATCGAAGTCTAAAATAGTTGTGTCAAAAAAGGTGTGTTCGTGAATTCGTTATATTCATTCAGTATAATATATGAATAGAGTTGTAAGGGAGACGTAAGAATAAGAAATTGAGGGAAGGGAGAAAAAACGGCACTGGATGGGAGAATTGCATTCAGGGGAGGATTGGCCTCAGAGAGAGGGATTGAATTTTGGGCCCATTGATCCCTCTCATTCTCTTTCCCCATTTCTTTCTCCTTTTGCGAGCAAGTAATTTAATATGCACACACAAACACACACACAATCTTTTACATATATATATATATATATATATATATATATATATATATATATATATATATATATATATATATATATATATATATATATATATATATATATATATATATATATATATATATATATATATATTATATCTTTTTTGCTTTTATTAATAATAAATTATTAATTTTTTTTTCATTATATTAATCATTAATTATATATTTGTCGTAGTCCCGCGAATATTTACAGGTGTTATAATTTTTGATTACTTATATTTGTCGTAGTCCCGCGAATATTTTCAGGTGGTAAAATTGCGATTTCGTTTATTTTTAACCCGTTTTTTTTAACCCGTTTTTTTTAGTGAAAATAAAAAAGTGTTTTTTTTTTCTTTTTTTGAGTGAATTAAAAAATAAGTTTTTTAATAATAATCGAAAATCCGTGAATTAACAAAAAGATAATTAATAATTACCAAAGTGAGGTAAAACCTTTTGGGCCAGACCCCAGACCACCCAGAAAAGGTCACTAGGACCAAAGGTCACCAAAGGTCACCAAAGGTCACCAAAGGTCAAAAGGTCACCAAAGGTCACCAAAGGTCACGAAAGGTCAAATTGCCCAAATTGACCCAAAATACAGAAAATTATTATATTTTTGATCTAAAACATTAGAAATTGTTTTCTTTGACCTAAAAAATAACAGAATTGTTATATTTAGATACAGAAAAATTGAAAATTTATTTTACTGACCTAAAATATTTTAAAAATTATTCTACTGCAACAGAGATTATAAAAACCACAAATTATAACAGAATTGGAAAAATAAATTTAGTTGGTAATACATAAATTGATTGATTTCAACCCAGAGAACATTTAATAGAAAAACATAGAACAATTTTGAAGAACATAAGAACATTATAACAAACAGGGATGGCACGAAAAAAATCAAATTAAAAAAATCAATTGAGTTTTTTACTTGATTTTTTTATAAAATAAAATCAAGAATTTTCATTTATTGATTTTTTGATTTTTTTGATTTTTTTATATTTTTTTTTATTTTTTTTGTATATTTAAGTAATTTAACTTCAATAAAAATAAAAAATTAAAATAAAACTAATATATTATTATATATATATATTTTCAATTTTTCAACAAACTATTGGCATTGTAACCCGTAGTAAGTCCATTCTTTAGTGCTGCTGTTTCATTGTTCTTCATTGTAAGATTTTGAACCCAGGGCTAGGCCTAGGGTTAAAAATTGAAATTAATGCCAGATGCAGACTAATTAATATATATATTGTTTTTGTATATGTCGCATAATAGATATGTTAGGCCAGTATTTGAATATTGTCTACATTTTTAGCATCCTTATTAAAAAAGACAGATATGCTGAAGAGGGCGCAACGTAAAGCAACGAGGAGGTAGATCTTTTGGCTTTGAGGATAAGAATAAGGCCGTGAAGTTGTCTAGATAGGCCCATGCGGCTTCTTTAAATATTATTATTATTTATTATTTATTATGGGTTGACTGGAAACATTCTAGCGGGGCCAATGCAGCCTTCTAATTATTAATTTTTATTGGTTGACTGGCACAGTCTAAAAAGACCATGCGGCTTCTCAAGTATATTCTTATTTATTAATGAGTTAACTGGGACATTCAAGAGGGGTCAATGCGGCTTCTTAAATATTATTTTTTAAATTTAATTATTATCTGGTTGACCTGGGACATTCTAGATAGGCCCATGCGGCTTTTAAGTATTATTTTTATTATTATTCTTATTTATTAAATGAGCTTGACTGGGACATTCTAGAGGCGTCAATGCGGTGTTTATTAATTAATTATTTTTAAATTATTAATTATTCTCTATTATTATTGGTTGACTGGGCACGGTCTAGATAGGCTTATGCTGCTTCTTAAGTATAATTCTTTAATTTATAGTAGGTTAAGTATAGCTTAGTACATTCTAAAGGCGGCAATTGTATAATTATGATAACTTATTAAATTTTATTGGTTGACTGGGACCGTCTAAAAAGGACCATAACGGCTTCTTGTTATTTATTCTTATTTATAATGGGTTGACTGGGACATTCTAGAGCAGGTTAAATAAGCTTGTTGAATATTATTTAGAAATAATAATTAAGAAGCTGCATTTGACCTCTCTAAAGTCCAGTCAACCTATAATATAATAGAATAATAAAAAGCTGCAATGGTCCCTTTTTAGACTGTCCATCAACAATATAAAATTTAGTAATTAAAGCATAGCAGCATTTGGCGCTTTAGAAATATTCCCATGTAAATCTACATATAATATAAAATAAGACTATATATTAAGAAGCCCTGTATGGGCTATCAGATCTGTTCCAGTCAACAATATAATTATAATTATAAAATAAATAATTAAGCCATCATGGATCCTCTAGAATGTCTAAATGTTCAATCTTATTATTAATTTAAGAATATATTAAGATAGCCGCCATGGTCTCCTTTTTTAGACTGTCGCCAGTCGCACCAATAAAATTATAATTGAGAAGCGCAATTTGCCTTCTAAGAATGTCACGGTTCCAACCCATAATTTTTAAGAATTAGGAAATAATTTCAAATGTTGAATTATGTAATTAATGAATAGCATTTATAATTAAGAAGCCCCATTGGCCCTACCTACACTGTCCCAGTCAACCAACACTAAATCCTAATAAATTCAAGAATAATAATTAAAAAGTCGCTTTGGCCCCTCTAGAATTGTTCCCAGTCAAATCCATAATACATTAATAAATTAAGAATAATATTCAGAAGCCGCCATGGGCCCTCATCTTGACTGTCCCAGTCAACCTATAATAATTAATAATTACGAATAATTTATTCTTAATTATTATTTGTTGACTGGGACAGTCTAGATAGGCCCATGCGGTTCTGAATTATTATTCTTATTTATTAATTTTTGTTGGTTGACTGGGAACAGTCTAGGTAGGCCCATGTGGCTTTTTAATTATAAATAAATACTAATTCATTAATTAAGTAATTATTATTAAAAAATTTATTCTTACTTCTTATTTTTATGGGTTTGAATGGGCACTCTAGATTTGGATCTCTGCGTCTTCTTACTGCTCTCTTTTTATATATATATATATATATAATATATATTATATATATATATATATATAATATATATTATATAATATATATATATATATATATATATATTATATATAATATATTATATATATATATATATATATATATATATATATATATATATATATATATAATATATATATATATATATATCCTATTTTAAAGATGCTGTTTTGTGGATGAAAAAAAAAAAAAAAAAAAAAAAAAAAAATCAAAAAATCATAAATCAAAAAAAATCAAAAATTGATTTTTTTCTAAAAAAATCAAAACATCAGAACATAGAACATACATAAGCAGTGATCTTTGCTTAACCTTTGACAGAATAAGGTCCAGAAAATGACCTTTAACATTTAAGAAGCAACTATCTTCTGAATTTCTTAATTATAATACAGAAAACTAATTAATTATAATTATCAAATAGAACTTTGATATTTTTTTTAAATAATTTTGAAAGAAAATGATTTTTATTTTTGAACTTCGAACTTTGATATTTTTTTTTTAAATAATTTTGAAAGAAAATTATTTTTATTTTTAAATAATTTTAAAAGAAAATTATTTTTAATCTTGAACTTAGAAATATTGAACTAAAGTGCATTAAATTTAAATTTTTAAAAATTTAATAGTGAATAACTAAATAAATAAATAAACATTTAAATTTAAATAAATATTTTCTTTGAACATAGAAAATTTTGAAAAATATTTGAAAACAGTTTGAATATTTTTGAAATATTTTGAAAAAATATTTTGAGACTTTAGTTTTTTTTTTTTAAATTTTGGAAAACTTAGTTTTTTTTTTAAAGTGTATTAACAATCCTATATGATTGTTTAATAATTCAGAAACTTTATAAATTGATTAACTTGAATTAATTAAAGTTTAATCATGACTATGTTTGAACCAATAGTTTTTACAGTCTTCGTATTTTCAACATTGTTTCTCATTCTCTGCTACCTGGTTCAAAGGGCTATAGCCGGACCAGTTGACCCTAATGGAGCTTCAGGAGGAGCTGAAGGGGATAATAAAGACTTAGAAAATAATGATTCAACAGAGAACAAGGATGAGGACATGGATGATACAAATAAAGAAGACAATACAGAAGATGTTAATAAAGATGAAGAACATGATATAACAGAAGTAAAGACTACTGATGGACAGAAAACAGAAGAGAACACTGGGACTAAACCCAAGATAAGGGAACCCACACAAAAGGATATGGGACTTCCTCCAGTATATCTACCTCCTTCTAACATTGATACAATGTCTTTAAACCCAAATCAGAGAACAGCTTGGGACTGGCATCAACCAGGAAATACAGAAAATAAAGCAAGAATACCTAAGGTGCTCCAAAAGACAAATGTTTTGGACAACACCTTTAATATACATTTAAATACATCGGGGGGTCACTCCCCTTCAAATAAAAAGAAAACTTATCCTTCCTGGAATGGCCAAACAGAAATATTTAACAATAGAAGTGAGTTTAGTGGAACTTGGGGACAGAACCAACCAAGTGATACCCTATATGGAGGACAACCTCAGAATCCGTGGGGGCCATCCCAAAATATTTTAAATAATCCTTTAAGTATGCAGCCACCTCCCACAGGTTGGCAACAACCCCTTCCTACAATGCAACCTGGTTACAATCCATATCCATATGGACCCCCTTATGGAGGATATTATCCAAACGCTGCGTTTACCCCTCCATTTCCAGAATTACCTAAAGAATTAAAATTGTATGGAAGAAATACCAAGACACAAGCTTGGGTAGGCATTAAATTTGAAGATTATCTTTCTACGTTACAAGAGAAGATACGCACGTTAGGCCTAATAACTGAAAGACAGAAAATAGACTATGCTAAGACTACAATCTCTTCTGATTTCACATCAGAGGCCCGCCAATATATTCTGAAAGATAATAGTTTTTCTAGGTGCAAGACCCTAGAAGACTTTTTGATTCAATTGAAGATTTTTCTCAAACCAGAAAAAGCCGAGACAATCTTCTGTTTATTGAAGCAGTTCATGAAATTTACGAGGAAGCCACATGTAACTCTTACTGAATTCATGTTGGACTTGAAGAATCTCTTATGGGAATATCAGAAAAAACTCATCGATATCGAGACTTCCTTGGATTTACTTTCTCCACAGTAAATATCTTAAATTATGACTAAGATTTTGGAGAGTATGGAAGAGCTCAGAGATCATAGACTTAGAGAAAAAGTTTTAAAAGTCTTTAATCCAGACTTGAGTTTCGTAGAAATTTTGGAGAAACTCAGCCAGATAGAAGAAGGAGTCTTTGTTCAAACTAACCATCAGAGCACGAACAAGATAGACGAAATACAGGCTAGAGTTATTCTATCAGAGAACAGTAGCACTAATACAGTTGAAGTAGAAAGAAAGAACACATATAACCCTTCCATGAGGAAGGCAGAACCATAGGAACTGGGGACAATAAAAGAATAACTTTTCCTAAATTTTCAGAAAACAGAAAAGGACCTTCTCCAACATAATAAGATTAATAAGGGGAGTAGTTAAGAAACTCTCCAGTAAAGAGATAAAGTCAATGGGACCTATTGGCTAAAATCGGTGAATCTATTAGGTCATCATTCCGCGAAACTTTGTGGTTGGGAATAGCCACTATTGGTAAGAGTAATGTTAGAAAATTTCCATACAGGGGTTCGACGCCTTAAATTGCAAGAATGCCGCCTGTGTGATCCCTAATGCAAGAGAAATAATATGTAATACCAAAAAACCCACTGATTTTGATAATGGGGTCAAAGCTTCGCAGAGTCGAGATTAAAATTGACTTTCAAAT
This sequence comes from Trachelipus rathkii, assembly GCA_015478945.1. Classification (NCBI taxonomy): domain Eukaryota; kingdom Metazoa; phylum Arthropoda; class Malacostraca; order Isopoda; family Trachelipodidae; genus Trachelipus; species Trachelipus rathkii. The sequence goes on from JABUQX010126330.1 coordinate 27,920, forward strand.
ACAGAAAAGCCACAACTCTTACTCAAAGAATGCTTACTGCAGTGTGTTCTGTTCAGACAATTTCTCCGGGGGGGCTTTACAGAGATTCGGGGGGGAAACATAAGTATAACATAACTTTAACATAAACATTAAAGAATAAACTGATATTCTTGTCACTTGTCAGCTAATCTTAGTCTTATTAGTTACTGTCTTACTGAATTAGTTAATATCCGAAATATAACCAAATCTTTCAGTTGTGAAAATTATAGCAACTTATTTGTGAAATCTTATTGGGAAGTTAGATAAATGAAATACATAAGGGTACGAAAAACATCTATTAATGAGGAGAATATTATAATTAAAAGTATATATGAGTAATATGACTTTTTCAAATAAGGAAATATTCTTTTTTAAAAATAGGATTATTTTATATATTAATATATATATATATATAATATTATATATCTATATATATATATAATATTATATATATATATATATATATATTATATATATATATATAATATATATATAATATATATCAATATATATATATTATATATAATATATATATATATATATATATAATTTATATATATATATATATATATTATTAATATATATATATATATATATATATATATATATATATTATATAACCTTCCGTAGGCCGTAGCCCCGACGTTAGTACTTTAGTAAGTTAGGGTATTAGTTATTTAAAAAGTAATTTAAAGGAATAGTCATAACGGCGAGTTTTCTCTCGTCGCAATACAAGTCTAACTGTTTTTTTTTTTTAAGAAATCCTTCCGTTGGAATCTCAGACCCTCGATGCTCCGGCGGGAATCCGACTTAGAATATATGCGTTTCTGTCAGCATCTTCAACGCCTGCCTTTCGTAGTATGACGATCTTTTACAGAGGGCTGTCGTTACAGGAATAACAAGAAGGATTTCACAACAGAGTTTTTGTAACTCGCAATATCCAACGTCTCTTTTCCAATATTTTCAACAATGGACTTTCATCTGCTTAGATATTTCGCTTTCGACTCATGGGAATTCGATATAAAAATTGATGGATTTCAGGTCAGCTAGTACACCTTCCGCATTAAGCATCGGAAATCTGTCACAAAATTTTCTAACTTCAATATCCGGTAAATTTGTTAATGACTGAAACGTCTCAAAGTGACTAGCAAATATCATTATATATCGATTGATTTGTCGTTGAACCTTTCGTCATTTTCTTCGATTACACTATCACAGTATATATTCATCACTTTAAATGCATTTTTCTTATCTTCATCAGCAATCAGGCGCACTTCAGATGCAAACTTCTCCATTATTTCACACCGAACGCTTTTTTGTTAAGTCACTATTGACGTCCCCACACTGATTTGCAATATTTTACAGGTGCAATTTTGTTCCAGTAATTAGGGGGATGACTTTGGTCATACTAAAGTCCTTCTTTTTGCAAAGCATTGTCAAGATAGAGAGTGCACTAAAGGATTCATCTTCTCATTACATACACAGGTTTTACAAGGGAAACTCTCATTTCTGATTTTCCAGCAAGAGTGCCCTGAAGATGATGCAAGGTCTGTTTCCTCTCTTTTGGATATACTCGCAATTGCTTCAAAGCTCCTAAGCAGCTTCACTATCTTAATAATGAGATAAAAACACCTCACTTCAAATGCATTCTGGAATCTTTGAGGATTGTGATCATTGGATTAATGATTGAATATCATGCAAAATATTTTCTTTTTTTGGCGACTTGCTAAACAGTTTGTAAATAAATGTCTTTCAAAATTTAAAAAAAAAACTTTTAACCTTTTGATTTTTATTCCTGCAGGAGGCTGCTGCCAGGGACAATATATGTGTGCTTTACAGTGTATATAGAGAACTTCTTTGTTTGTCTTTTCTGAAAGCCTTTTTCTTACACCTCCAACTTTTCCAGCCATATTAGAAGCACCATCAAATCCAAAAGCAATAATGTTGTCATAATTTAAATCAGGATCAGTCAGCTCCTTATCAATAGCATTTGCAATAGTTTCTGCTTTTCCAATGGGTATTTTAACAATTGACAAGAACTTTTCTACAGGATTTTTACCCTC
>JABUQX010126331.1:0-2500 GCA_015478945.1 Trachelipus rathkii
TCATAAATTTCCATAATAAGAATCACAGACTCATATTAACAATATACACTACTCGTTATTCCTCATTTTTCATCCTTTAACTAATCACTTTAAGATTCGCTCCTCTAAAGATTTGATCCATTGCTAAACACACACTGAACTTTAGATATCTTATTACCTTTCTTATATCGAGACCAATTAAGTCTTCACTACTATAATATATATACATTAACATTCGGTACTAAACATTATACCCTCTAAATGCTAAACACCAAAGAGTCACTCAATACCAGTCGATTTGTAATTCGAACCATGGAATTTAATTAAACCAGTTTAACTCTATCTACCTATTCACTTTAGAACTTTAAATACTTACACTCTCAATCATTATCCTGTGTCCCATTATTTTTCTCCAAATATATTACTTATCTTATCTATAAATATTAAATATCGTCTAGAATTAACTTTTCCAGTTTGTTATATACATTAATTCAATTCCAAACATATATGATTTTACATAATCTAAGCGTGACTCTCCTCACTCACTTTTTATTCTTTGGAGGGTGTATTTAGTATGAACCATACAGCTTACGTGCTTCTATTATCTCATATAGTTACTTATCATCGTCATTGCCTGTTACTACAACTGCAAACCTCCATCTACCAGTCTTTTTCAAACTTCTTTCAGATTCGCCAACACAAATATTATCAGCATGTAATAGCCGGGCCCTTCCATTCTCTTCCATTCCTCCATCAATCTAACACCTTGTCTTACCACCCATATGATCTCTACATCATCCTTTATACATAATGTAAATATCACAACTTATACTTTTCTATTATCAACATTCATTACTTTTGATTCCATTCAGAATGCTTTACACCAGCACCATATATAATTATCATATACCTGCTAATAGCTTCCCTAGTTATCCTGTCATTCGCCTGTTGCAAGTTTCAATAAAATCAAATACAGTTTATATTTTCTTCTCTCATTATTATCCCAATCAATTGGAAGTTATATGTGAGATTATTGATCTACACAAACTTTAACCAGCATATATCTTCACCTATCACACTAATATATAATTTCCCAATAGCCCCTACATAAGGGGTGTAGCGAGTTAGTATAGGATATTATTTACAGCTATCCGCGGATCGGATCAGGTGTATCACTATCCGCGATTGGCGGATGCGGATGCGGATAGCGGATAGTTAAGTTTTCAGAGTTTTAGCCACAATACTTCTATATATATATAATATAATATATATATTATATATATATATATATATAATATATATATTATATATAATATATATATATATTATATATATATATAATATAAATAATATCTATATATAAAATATAATAATAAAATAATAATAATAATATATAATATATATAATAATAATATTAATATATGTAATAATAATAAATAAATATAATAATATACCTGTGTTACCAGATAGCGAGAACGATGGACCCAACAGCAACCCCACAATACTTTTTTCCTCCAGCCTACGATCCATCTTGGAAAAAGATTTATATTATTATAATATAACTATGAAGTTGGATAATCCTCAAATTATGCTCAAAAACTAATGCTTATCTGGAGCTCTTTTAAGGACTAAGTTTGCTTTCTCTTACTATCTTTGTAAATGAGATTTCACACTTGAAAGAGACAGCTACAACAAAACAGCTACATTTGTATATGAAGGAGCATGATAAGAAAATACCCTGGCGAGTCTCTGCAAGTTGTGGAAACTTTTACAAATTAATTCACGCCATCAAACCAATGGATTGCTTTATCCGAATCAAGAATTATATATGAGTATTTTGATCATTATTCGATCATGACAAGTGTCTTTTGACACCCTGAACAAGACTTCTTCATCGGCTTCTAGAAGCCAGAAGAGTCGTTCATGGATTCAGCAATGTTTTTCGCTAATTCAGATGATAACAAATGTGTGTTCTGTTCTGTAATCTATATCTTTTTATAGAGCTGGTGAAGATTTCCTGCATTTATGCAGCATTATTCATCACAAAACATACTAAATAAATCTTAACCTTATGTGAACTGATAGATTAGAGAATTCTAGATCCTGAAAAGTGATTATTAGATCCACATAGATGTATATCGTTTTGAGCAGAAATTTGAAAATCTATTATCTAACTCTCCAGCATGAGTGTTTCTGCACAAATCATTTGAAGAGTCCCTTTACGTTTTAATAGAAGTATCTCTAGCACAGTCTTCTCGCTTGTCTCAGAGAATAGTCCCGTCTGAACAAACAAGAAATTATATGAGCTAATAGTCTTAGTTACATCTTCTCATACGGTTTAAGAAGAGTAATACATTAACCTAAATATGCATATCAATCACCTTGTCAGGCCTTTCAAAACCTCTGTGTATTGTATCGGAAGCGTAGGAGAAAAAACTATGCTTATTAATAATTTTTTCTACCCCACCATTTAAAATCAGTAAATGCATAAAACTTAATATATCCAACGAGTCTGAACATT
>JABUQX010126331.1:15000-17500 GCA_015478945.1 Trachelipus rathkii
CGATGATATTCTCATGTAAAGCTAGTTTTGTTAGGTCTTTCTTCTCCTGTATGAATTGAAAAAAGTATGTTTGAGCCTTTTCAGAGTAGAGAAATATTATTTTGAAGTTCACGTTTATATATATATATAATATATATATATTATATAATTATATATATATATTATATTATATAAATATATATATATATATATATAATATATAATATATATATATATATATATATATATAATATTATATATAATATATATATATATAATATTATATATATAATATATATATATATAATATATATATATATAATATTTAATATAATATATATATATATATATATTATATATATATATATTAATATTACTATATATATATAGTTTATATATATATAATATATAATATATATATAATATATTATATATATATATATAAATATTATATAATATCTGGCCAGGTTCTTCCAATCATTTTTCTCTTAGTCCTGATTTTTATAATCGAAGACAAAAAGAAAAATGCCGTTCAACTCCTAACTTGCTTTGGAGTAGATGTCAGTCGACCTTTCGACTAAGCTCCTTTTTCAATATCTTAGAATGTCTTTTCATACTCCACTTCTGAGCTTTCTGAAAAATAACTTGAGAAGGTAGTAATGGTGATGATGTTGTAGTTTCATCATCTACAATATGTTCAGATGTTTCCATTTTCTTCTTGACTCCTGCAACCCTTTATACAAATGACCAAATTGCACAAAGTGTAGATTAGCCTTTTGTTGTTTGAATCTTCAGTTAGTGCTGACCCTGTAAAGATAGTGATCCAATATATTAAACAGCAGCTAGGTAGAATATCATTGCAATGAGAGGAAATTTCGCTCGTACCATGGAGTTTTTTATTTCTTCAGCATCTTAAATATACAGTAGATGGTATAAGGTTGAAGGTTGAATTTATTAGAATATAATTCAAATTGAAACATAAAGGGCAGGTTAAAAAACTTCGAAGTTTGCAATTGCATTTTGAGATATGGAAGTCGCAAGTCAGTGAACTTGCATGAAGTGATTGAAGTCACCCACAGAAACACAATTCACAAACTTGGTCAGTTAAAAATTTTCTGACTCCAATAGGACTATTTCCCTTATCAAAATTGTAGAACCCGACTCCGACTCCGACCTCTTTAAAATTACCCTCCGACTCCGACTCCACCTTTTCAAAATTACCGACTCCGACTCCACCCTCTTCAAAATTACCGACTCCCCGACTCCGACTCCACAACCCTGGTTGTAGCACGAGTCCTCTTCAGTGGAGGAAGTATGCGACTGTAGAGTTCAAAAGAGCAATGTTTGTTGTAATAGGGATAGTGTAAATAAAATGACGTAACAATTTGACGGTCAGAAAAAAAATTGTAGAGAATTAATTAAGCGAAGAAGTTGATGAGTTGATAACTCCTAAAAACCACATTTTCAAGGGGAGCTGTGTTATTGGAAGCTGGAATCACCACTGATGTGATGAGAGGCATGCTATTATATATATATATATATATATATATATTTATATATAATATAATATTATATATATATTATATATATATATATTATATATATATACCCTATATATATATATTATACCTATATATATATATACTATTATATATATAAGATGTATTATAGATTATATATGATAGATATATATTATATATATATTTATATATATATATATATATATATATATATATACTAAGGCCAACAACACCCCCATAAAGAGTAAGCTTGGCATCTGGGGTGGCGTGAAGGAATTTTGGAAACTCCTCATAGTACCCAATCTCTTATAAGCTTGTTTAGATAGAGGAATATAATGTGATACCTCCAAGAAGGAACTCAAAAAAAAAAAGAAATACTTAGAATATTAAGGGCGGACGAAGGGTTTTGTTCTGTGTTGTCGGAGATGTTATTTTTGTGTGGAAGATTAATAATGTCGAGAAGAGTATTGAAGGAACAGCTTTTAAAGAAAGCATTGAATACAACCATGATGTGCAAGCCCCAGTTAGATTAGAGGTCAGTTGATCTAGGACCACCCTTCTAGTATGAGATCTTTCTGTTGGGTGACACGCCTTTGAAAATGAAAGGAATAATGAAAGGTGAAGTTGCTGGCATAGGATTAGATAAGTGGAGAGGTGATAGGGAGAAGGTCATTGGTGAAAAGTAGAAAAAAAGAGATGGGAAGACGAAATAGTTTATGAAAGAAAGGTGTTAGTCAGGAACATGTTTTCAGAATAACAATAGAAATGCCGTCAGAACCATAAGCCTTTTTAGTTCTAAGCTCGGAGAGAGCATAAATAACAACGCCTTTAGAAGAAATCACAATGTTAGATATAAGTGAGTGGAATTGAGGTGGAAAAGTAGGAATAGCTCAGAAATCGTCTAAGATGGAATTCAAGTCAAAGGTTTGTGTGAAGACTTAGCATTAACAGAAGTTAAAGGGCAGTTGTGCTGTAGGAAGATAGTGGAAAAAGCAATGCTA
>JABUQX010126331.1:37500-42045 GCA_015478945.1 Trachelipus rathkii
TATGTTATTCATGTTTTACGTCATTGAAAATATATATAAGGACACTAATATCAGGGTGTTAAATACATGTTTACTATCTCTGCACCGCACCGGCTCCACACCGGTGTCGGCACAAGCACCTGCAATCACGCATTTGATCCGTCATACGCGACTTCTTCTTTTTCCTTCTTTTTTCCTTCCTCATCTTCCTTTCTTTTTCTGTGCTTTTCTTCTTTTTTCAAGGGGGACCCCTTCAGGGGGGGGGGGTCCACAAACTCATTTGGAGGTTATGAAACCATCAAACATGTGTTCTACACCATTGAAAACATATAAACCCACCTTACTTGTCCTAATATGTGGCTGGAGCCAGAATTCCAGTCTGGCTCCTCATCGGTTCCGGCACTTAATTTAAACTCACTACTCTGCTTCATTCATTCTCTTCTAACCACTCTCCAAATTTCAACTTTCTAGGTCCATTTCTTAGGTTTTTCCAATCAGGCTCCGCAATTGGCTCCGGCTCATATCATCCGGCACTTAATTTAACATCAGCACTCTTATTTCATTCATTCTCTTCTAACCGCCCACCAAATTTCAGTCTTCTAAGTCCACTTTTAAAGTTTTGGGGTCCAGCACCCCCACTCCCCCATGGGCGTACCGCCACGATACAGCCTCTATGACTGTTACCCCATATAAAGAAGGCCTGCCAAATTTGAAGGAAATACGATGTCTCTAACGCATTCGTTGCTTGGCTACGTCTCTTAGGTCTAATGAAGGGTCATTTGAAATCAAAAGTAGCTGGAGCCTCGGGGACTCTGGTGTTCCGTAAGGTAACCCCGGTAATCCCATTTCGGGACGTTTGACCCCTGTTTAAGACCCGTCATGATATATTTTGGACAAGGGGTTCTCCGCCCCCGCAAAACACGCTTTGATGCATTCTAAAACCTCAACGGTTGAAACTAGCCGGTTGGCAATAGCGGGATTCGACTCGGCACCATCCATTACCTATTATTCGATACTTTGTTCGACCCTGTAGCTCGAGGAATAAGAAAGACTAGGGGTGCTAAAAAAGGGGGTAGGGGTATAAAATCATACTAGAAGTGATTCGATTCCATTGCAAGCTAGCAGAATCGATTCCTTATACATTAAAACCTAGGAATTGATATCAAGATCGGACCTATAGCTCGAGGAATAGCAAATAGACTAGGGGTGCTAGAAAAGGGGGTAGGAGTACAAACCCGTACTAGAAATCAGCCGATTGCATTATAAATCATGGGAATCGATTTCTAGACATCGATTATATAGAAATCGATACCTAGATCGGGTATATTCCTTGACATACGATATATCATGCTAGAAAAGGGGGGCGGGTATGAAATCATACTAGAAGTGCTCCGATTCCATTATTAACCACGGGAATCTATTCCATAGACCTTATAACATAGAAATCGAACCCAGACTCGGGCCACCTAGCTCGAAAAAATATACCGTGCCAGAAGTTCTAGAAAGACAGACGAGGCCTGACGTCACTTCTAGCCGTCATTCCAGTCCTCTTGTTTACTACTTATCTGAGCCTGATGTTCGGAGATCTCGTCGTCAGATTTGGAGAACATTTTTAGTTCCTTTTAAAAACTTACTGGGATCACTCAAAGTAAGTCAGAACCAGACTTACGAAACTTTGTCCCTGTCCTTAAACTTTTTGACCGGACCCAAATTTATATAACTAACTCTAGGAGGGTAAAGATTTAGAGCCAACTATTTAAACTTCTATCTGACTCTCATCAATTTGTCAAATTTAGGTACGCCAGCTCCGTATCTATTCTTTTTGTCCATAAGTTTATGGATAAAACCTTTTTTCTTGGTACAGACTGGCTTAATCGTGTGCAGTTATTTATTTATTTATATTATATTATATTCAATTAATTTCTTTCTTTTCTCTGCAACATTATTTCCTCATCATACCCTTGTGCCACAGGCACTTTAGGTGCGAAGACAGTCTTCACCTCATTATACATTTACTACAATTAGACATAACATTACACGCGCAGTAATGTCTCATATCGTTTGTACATTTTACACAATCTTTAAAAATTTTTTTTTTTGTTTTTTACTACAATTTTCATTTAATAGTAAATTGTGAAATCCTTTCTCCGTGTCCTGGATGGGTTCATTCATTCATGGGTTAACTTATCTTTTGGAATCACTATTAGTCATTCATTCCCTTTGGTACCTTATATCTCTTGCCTTGTATATTCTCCTCAGAATCACACTCCCCTCATATGACGGGTGTATATTGCCTTTAATGGGTTGATATCTTCATGACCGGAATATGTGACAAGTGTTTTCGAGAGGAAGTTTTTTATGAGAATTCTTCGTAAAAGCAAGAAAAAAAAATCAAAATTGACAAAATTACTAATTACAGAAAAATTGCTTTTACCTTCCTTAACCATCAAACTGTCAGTGGTTCTAGAACAGAGGTGTCTGAAGTCCATTGAAAAGAACCACATCCATACACAGAAAAAAAAATTATATGAAAAACCACAATTCTACCAATCAAAGATCCAATGATGAAATTGTCATTTCCCAAATTAATTTAGTTTGACATTATATTATTTCTCGAAAACCTTATATAAATTACTAATGATAATTTTTAAATTAGATTTTAATCTTTAGAGAAACTTCTGAATTTAATATTAATAAATAACTGGAATAGGAAGGAACTACTACATATTGTCTAGAAAATATTGATAGGTGGTCTTATGATTTAATTTTCATCAAACTACTTTATATCGCAATGCTATGAATTTGTTTGTGTCAGTCTGTGTTGTTAAAATTTCAAATTAATATATTTAAAATAGTTGCCCACAATACATTTTATTTTATTTTCCTTTTCCTTTTATTTTACAATATTTTTTTAATTATTAGCGATAAATAAGTAAAAAATTTTATATTATATCATATTAATATATTTTTTTCAACTTCGCTTTATATAAAGTTAATTTTATTGCCTACAAAAATTAAATAAGAAAAACTATTTTGTTATTTAGTATGGTAAAAATTTCTTGGTGGGATACTATAAGCCGTTTATATTAATTTTTTATATATATATATATATATATATATATATATATATATATATATATATATATATATATATATATATATAAATATTTTTATTTTTTATATATATATATATATATATATATATATTAGACTTTATATATATATATATATATATATATTACATTTCTTATGAAGTTAAATATTACATGTAATGGGTTTTACTTTTAGAGTTATACAGTATGCTGGCAAGAAACAAAATATTGATGATGTAATAACTTATATCATTGATGTTTCAATTACAATGACGTAAAATTTATAATCCTGAGGGGAACCGGGGTTGATGGGAAATTCTGTCAGTTTGATATAATCTTTTTTTCTGTGTAATCCACTGATAACATTCCCCCTAAATTTTTTATATCCTGAAAACCTAAATTGGGAAAATATTTTAACTATTTTTCATGTTCTCTTATAAGAGTACTTCACCAACCATCAATAATTTTTCCATGTCGTCTCCAGAAACCCAGCGACATCAACCGGGAGGCGCCACAGGTCTATTAGGGAGGAAATCTGATAGAGCGTTATGTACGGCGTGAGTGGGGGCATCTCAGAAGGAGGTGATCTACTGTTTCAGCCTCTGATAGGCATCTGCGACAGAGTGGTGAGGTAACGTCTTTTAGTCGAAATCAGTGTCTACACTCCTTTAAATCTGGGTGATATCGGATCTCAGTCTAGAGAATGAGATTTGAATCTTTCGTGAGAGTTTTTTTTGCTGCTGATATTTCTGAGGGGCGGGAGTTTGAGGCGATTTGGTGGGCGATTGTTGAAGTATTGATTAGTAAGGTATATGTGAATGTTTGAGAAAGATGCGTTGTTTGGAGGAGGAGGGATGGTTCTAAAGAGTTCCCAGTAGTAGAGGGCAGTGGAAGATGGAAGGTGGAGGGGACTTTAAACGATGAATTGTGTGATCTCGTAGGTAGTTGTAGCATGGGTGGGTATATATATATATATATATATATATATATATATATATATATATATATATATATATATATATATATATATATATATAAATATATATATATTTCTATGCTCTTTCTATATATATATATATATATATATATATATATATATATATATTCACACGAACGCTCTTGTGTGTGCGTTTCAATAATAAATAAATAAAATATGTTTTTCGATTTAGGCCCCTGTGTCGCAGGAGTTGTAGGGTTAACAATGCCTCGTTATTGCCTCTTTGGTGATACTGTCAACACAGCTTCCAAAGAATGGAATCGGCAGGAGAACACTCTAGAGATACATATCAGAAACAAAATAAAAGACTTTTAGATAAATTAGGGGGATATATAGTTTCCAGAAGAGGAATAACTCCCTATAAAGGTGAGTTTGTTTACAACTATCTTTGATTTACATAGATATCTTTTTCAGATTCTTTCTTTTTGATTTTCATGTTCAAATTTATATATATATATATATATATATATATATATA